>SNQJ01S0208081.1:0-16206 GCA_010110895.2 Picea sitchensis
AGGTAGTTTTTGAGATATCACCTTCCTTAATCCTTAACTGATGATACCCTGACCGCAAATCGATCTTTGAGAATACCACTGCTCCTTTCATCTGATCGAAGAGGTCATCTATTCTCATCATTGGGTACCTATTTTTCACTGTATCATGGTTCAAGTCACTGTAATCTATACATAGTCGTAAGGATCCATCCTTCTTCTTTACAAAAATTACTGGTGCACCCCAAGATGAAACACTGGGCCTTATTAGTCCTAAGTCCAGTAACTCTTTTAACTGCATTTGCAATTCACAAAGTTTCGGTGTTATCATCCAATACGAAGTATTGGAAATTAGTTATGCACCAGGTTTTAGCTCAATAGTAAAATCAAGCTCCCTCTCAGGAGGTAACCCTGGTAACTTGTTCAGGAAAACATCCTTAAATTTTGACAATACCGGGTACTGATCCAAGGAGGGTCCCTTTTTTTCATTCACTTCTTCCACTACATACAGTCGACACCCTTGCCTCAAGCATCGCATAACCTTCATATTTGAGATAAAGCATAATGAAACCTTTATCCGTACACCCTGGATCTCTACTGGCCTTCCTTCGTCGTCAACACAGAGCACCCTTTTTGCGAAACAATCTACCAAAACTTGATGAGCTTCTAACCAATCCATTCCAATGATTAGGTCATACGCACCGAGAGAAGTAACGTAAACCTTCAACCTGGTAGTACACACTCCCAGGTCTACTATACAATTATCAACAATAGGTACTACCACTTGTTTTTCCCTCGAGGCCATCTCGACTTATTTAAAGTCATCGTGCTCGTAGTCTGCCAACCCACTCTTTTCTAATGCAAATGGTGAAATGAAACTATCTGTAGCACCAAAATCAAATAAAGTCTTAATGTTGATATGATTTAGTGTACCTGATGAATCCACCATCGTGGATTGATGTTCTTCCTGGCGATTATTAACCATTGCGTAAATCTGGCGGATACCACTTTCTCTTACCATCGGGGCCTTTCCCTCTCTATGCACAAATCCTGATTGTAACTCTGGGTAGTCACTCTAGTAATGGGGTCCTCTGCATCCCCAATAGGTAACACTATATTGAGCCTACGCATTGTTCTGTCACTGTCTCTGAAATGAGTTCCTTCCCCTGGAACCCCTACCCCTACTAGTTGTTCCCTGAGATGGCCATGGACCTACCTGTGTCGTTGGTGATGAACGAGATGCTGCACTCGCTTCCATTGAAATACCTATGGCGACTGTCCTTGGTGCGACTCTGTTACCATATGGAGGTGGCTTGGAGCTCCCTCCCCTGGAGAAGGTCCTAGGGGCCTTCCCCATGAACCCAAGACGATGCAGAAAGGTTGGTCTCATACCTCCGGTTAAGTTCATGTGTTCCTCCGCATAACACGCATTTTCCACAGCTTCCTCTACCGAAGACGATTTCCACATCCGCATCATAGCCCTTATCTTAGGGTTCAACCCATAGACAAAGCATTCTACCTTTCTTTGGTCATTATCCATATATGAAACATATTTGACCAATTCCATAAACCTAATCTCATATTCTTATATGGTTTTGTTTCCCTGTACTAGAGCATGAAACGCTCCTACCTTCTATTCCTCATAGTAAGTTGGCATATATTTCCTTCGGAACCTCTCCTCGAAAAGTTCCCAAGACACGGTGTCCGAGGTAAGATGCAGTTTCCTTTCCAGATTGCCCCACTAGTTCAAGGAACTGTCTCTCAACTGGAAAATTGCTATGTTCTCCTTTGAAGTGGACGCATAATCTCTTAAGGAAAAACACTTTGTCATGCCTTCCAACCATGCTTCCGTACGTTCACTGGTGTGACCCCCGACAAACTCCAGAAGTTTGAACTTCTGCAATTCTCTAGTGATGTCTTTGGGTGGAGGTCCTCCCCCTGAATCCCTCGACACTTCTGGATTACTCATTCCATATGGTGGGGCCTCCACTTTCGTCCTTGCTGGTTGATGCCCTTTTAAAGTCTCATTTATGGCCTCCAAAGAACGCAATATGAGAGCTAGTTCTGGCGATGGTGGTGGCAGCATTGGCGGTCCCTGCGACGATGCCCCTCTGCCTCGATTCCCTCAAGTCCTAACAATCCTGTATGATTTAACCTGCATCAAGCAAAGTTGTCAGGGTGAGTTCAAGGACATTCCACATTTGCGCAACTTAACTAGAAAACAGGGTTAGGCGTAAGTTTTTTTTACTTATCTGTAAACAGACATTACTCTCTTTAGGGGAGGTGGCTAGGTTAGGGATAAAGCGTTTAAGCTTGATTTCTTCACCTACGAAAATTATTGACCCTCTCCCTGGTAGTTACGCTAGCACTGTACCACACTTGCCATAGTGCATCAGATCCCTTATATGGTGCTTTCTATTATACCCCTATTCTACCCTGACTATTTCCCATAACCTACATCAAACTCCCGCTATTCTACAAGGACTTTTAACCTATAAATTATAAAGTTACACTATTACATTCATTAATCAAGGGGGATATATGTATTTGATTAATAATAATAGGTTTCAAACCCATTATTAAATTAAATTTTTTATAATGTTAATACATTGTGCACAAAATGCTCCCTTGCGGGCTTGGTGCTTGGCTTTGACGGGTGGAATGGAATGGAAGGACTTGGTGCTTGGCTCGATGGTTGAGGGCATGGAACTCAGTGTTTGGTTAATATGGATAATTGGAGATTATACTTCGGGATAGTATTTTACGACTATTAATTTATTTATGTATGAATTTATTTTGTAAAAGAGATATGTGTGGCGCTTGGTGTTTGGTCATTTCTTAAGGCTTGGGCTTGGTGCGTGGTCATGGGTTCAAAACCCATTGACTCCAAAACATTTCAAATTTTTTTTTATAACTTTATTTATTAATATATTTTTTTATATTATTATTATTATATCTTTTTTTTTTTATAAGTACATTTTTTTTTAAATATTTAAAAGAAATTTAAAAGAATTAATAATAAAAAAAAAATAAGAGGAATTTTAAAAGAAATTAAAAATAATTAAATAATTTTTTTTTTCATTTGAAGTCGGGCATCGTGGGTACATGAGGCCCATGTGCCCTTCTCCCCATGGTTCTCATTTACTAAAAAAAAACCCTACACTCTAAAAAAAAAACCCAAACCCTACATGCACTCTACAACGCTCCTTACCTCCTCTGCCGCCTCTCCCTTTTCTGCAACATCAGCCAAGGTTTTCTTCTCCCTCACTCTGTAATGGATGCATTGTGGACTCACACACAAAAGGCCTGGTGTTGTTTGGTGTTTTTTTTTTTTCCGAACCCCTGGGTTAGCTCGTGGGCTTGACCAACTATATGAATCGGCCCATGGGCTCTTGTGGCTTGGCATTTGCTCTTGGATGCTCAACCAGACCCAACTGCTCCTCCTTGGTGGATTTTCTCTACCCTCTACCTTTTAATAAATGAAACAATTAGCTACAGATTGAATGGGAGCAGTCTTTTGTAATTTATGTTAAAGTTCTGCAAGAAGAGGTAAACCAACTTGGGGTTTAATCTTCTTTTTTTTTTTTCCAGTTTTATTCGAGTTTAATAAGCGTGTTTCCTTGAGCTCTGCGAGTTTTCTAGCCTAGGAGGTCTAGTTCAGTAGAATGAATTTAAACTCAATTAATGCGGCCAGGCGATTTGAGGCAGTAGCATTTCTTATCAAAAAAAAAATTTAAGCCTCTTCTTTGTTCTTTGGTGCTTGGTCTCGTGAGATGGGTTTTGTGTGCGGACATGTTGTACACTTACCATGCTTCTTTGTGGTTTCACCCTTTCCGCCTCATTCCTTGTTGCTTGATATGCATGCTCATTTAGTAGTTGGGCGCGTTGAGAGACCCTACCCATTGTGAGATCTTCACCTTGGATGCTGTCAATATTGATAATGAGAATATTCAGGAAGGTCTGGATATCACTCGGATAATTCTTTGCATGTTTGAGCTTCTTTATGTTGTTGGGTTTTGGAGGATTTATATGCAAAAGAGGTTTGTCCTACCTGGGAATGGTTGGTGTTGTGGGAAGCCTAAAGTGACAGATTTAGTGCAGTGGCTTTTCTACTGTGTTTTCTCTCTAATGCGTGGTGCAAGAAACATGCCTGTTGGGTGCTCTTCTTGTTAGTTGGCACTTTCTTTCCTAGTAAGTATGTTTGTAGGCACTGTTGAACTAACCCCTGGGAACCCAAGTGAGGAATGCATATCACCCCGTGTTGACTAAACACCTACCCGCCAGATGTGAGTAGAGCTCCTGCCCCACCATTATATATGGAATATTTTGTGTCTCCTATATAAATCTTGTTCCCCAATTTAATCGACGTTATCCCCTTCGACTCGACGAAGAAATAAGGAATGAGCGAACAACGAGTCACCTGAGCTACGTGAAGGGAGGGTACACGCGAGTTACTTTGTTCGTTTGTGTAGGTTCATGTTAATTAGGAATGTAGTGTGTCTCTCCAAAATATTATATTCTGGGAGGTTCGTTTCGCGTTTTACTTTCTAGTAGAACGATGGGAAATTTGATGTTTACCATTTAAACAACTATTTTGAGGTATATATATTCCATCCCTATTCTAACATGTGGCATTTTGTGCTCTTGGATAATGTTATTACTGGTATTCTCCTTTATTTAACTTACTATTATCCTGTATGACAAGAATTTGTATAGAACTTCTATCATGATCATGCCTTCTTCTATACGTAAGACAATGGCTTTAATTCAGCATTAAGAATAGAGCAAATTTGAATCTGATTATTTTTCCTTCCTATTCCAAAATATGCTCTTCAACCTCTCTTTTTTTTTTTCATTGTTCTCTATGCACTATGTCGTCCTTCCAACTAAAAGATGTGCAGAAATCAATCCCAAGAAACATGTACTGTATTGGCTCTGCTATGATTTGATTGTTGTGAGAGATCTCAAGGTATTGAAATTGTATTGAATTAATGGGCATGATGTTCATTATGCCTATGTTCACAATCATGCATGATTGCTACTAAAATAGTTAATAAGGGATAGTCATCCAGTCATGTCTTTTATAACGCTTATGTTTTCCATACTTTAGCTATCGGTAGGAATACAAGCACGATGGATTTGATGTGCAGTGCCAGGTTTCTTTACTTTTACCTTCAGCTGATACTTATGCACGTCCTGCCTTAAGGCGTGTTGGTTATGAGCCAAGATGCACCCCTTACTGGCTACGTTCCATCATGTGGGGGTTGGCAATGCATTGCCTGAACCTTTTGTGGATGCATATAGGCTAAAGTTCTCTCTTGGTATCTGGAAGAGGGGGTAGTTTGACATGGAGTGTTACAGTATGGAGCATTATAGTCAAGGCCTATAGGATGCTAAGCAATTAGCAATTAGATTTTCCATTTAATATTTACCTCATATCATACTTTGGAACAAGGATTCATGTGTTTGGCGCTTGGTCTAGGGTTTATGTATTGGTTACCTCTATTTTTACTTTGGAAATGTTTCAACATGAGAGCCAGTATTGATTTCCTATAATAATTTTATTCCATGCTTGCAATTCGTGTACATAGATTTTGCTATTTATTTAGAACATATTCTTCTTTAAAGGTTGTTATGTATCCTACATATAGGTTGGGATGTTTTGAGCACTAAATACATTGTTTTTCTGTAGGAGAAGTTATCTATGGGAGACTATCTAAACATCAGCCTGTAACAGCCCAAATTGGCACAAGACAAAATTCTGGGTGGTCAAGCCCATGTATCAGTTTTGAAACCGGGCTCTGATACCATGTGTAAGAACCTAGTTTAACAAAGCCAAACTTTTTTTTTTGTAAATTTAAACATTAAGATTATTCATCATAAGCAATAAGCAATTTCATTCAGCCTATAAGTAGCATAAATTTAAATTTATGAACAACAATCTAATAAATTACATAACAAACCCGTAACCCAGCAAATTCATGAATATAGATACCTCTGGCTGATGCTATTATCCCAATATCCGGCTATCCTCTCTGTTGCTTGCCCAAAACTCTGCCTGATGTTCTGACCAAACCTTGACCAAAACTGACTAACCACCCAGCCAACTAGGAGCAGCCTATCCAGCTCCCTAGCTCCAGGATTCTTAGCCCCCAAGCCCAAAACTCCCAGCAACCTGGCGCCCCCTGCAACAGTTCACCCAAACTCCAAACTAAGAAATATAGTCCTTCTCCCAAAATAATGCTTCATCCCCAAATTTTCATAATAATCTCTCGAAGGCCTCTACCCCCTCATATCCTCCCTCCATTCACCGACTCCTACCCTCCTTTAATGCCACCCACCTTATCCCTCCATTTATTACCTTATCCTTCCATTTATCACCTTATCCCTCCACTCAATGCTTCATCCCCCCTTACATGCGTAAAGTTTTATAATAAATAAATAAAAATTATTAAGCTCTTAATTCATTACCCAAACCTTTAATGAGTTAATTAATTAATTAATTAATCAACAGATATAAACAATTAATAATTAATTAATTAATTAATTAATTAATATTATTAATAAATAATCATTGTTTAGCTAAAATATATTTGGACAATTAATTATTTAATTAACTATACTTGATAAACCCTATGCAACTATTTAACTAGGGTTGTTACATTTAGTGGAGAATCCAATCCGGGAAAGTTAAATAATTGCATTAGATAGATCGAGGTTTTCTGTCTTGTACAACAAATCGAAGAGGAAGAGGCGAAGATCCATTTGGATTCTCTTTGGCTGGAAGACACAACCCTTGTATGGTGGGAGAGTAAATTTTAGAAATGTAGAAAGCATAATGGTAAACTCCTTTCTTCATGGTATGAATTTACTTATGCATTGAAAAATAAATTTTATCCATTGGGTCATGTACAAAAATCCATGATGGAATGGAAAATTTTGAGACAGGGTAAAGTTCAAAATGTTCAGAGTTTAACATAAGAGTTTAGGAAAAAGGCACTTGAATTTTATGTTTTAGGTGATGAAGAGAAAATCACAATAGTTGGGTTAAAAGGTAAATTTTCCTCTCATGCTAGTTCAAGTTCTACGGTTCCATCTCTTGTAAATGATAAAATAAGAAGTGAATTATTCCACATAAGAATGGAGACAAAGAAAACAAAAGTAAAAAATCTGTTTGATTCGGGCTCACAATTTAACCTGATATCTGAAGAGATTGTGAAGAAATTGGGGCTAACCGCAAGACCTCACCAAAAACCTTACCCTCTTGGTTGGGTTTCTGACAATGAAAAACTTCATTTTACCAGAAAGTGTAGGCTGAGGTTTTATATTACTTCTAATTTGATATATGAGGTTGATTTGGATGTGGTTCCTTTGGACATCTACGGTATTATACTAGGGAGTCCTTATCTTTATGACAAAAAGACTATCTTCTTCCAAAAAATGAACAAATATCATCTCACAAAAGTTGGAGAGGAATGTATTTTTAGATCTCATAGCATGGAGGCTAACTCATCACTTATTAGTGCAGGTCAAATGAAGAGAGTTATAAATGTTAGCCAAAAACTTGTGCTTATAGTTGTAAAAGAAAAAGAACCTGATAATTGTAATGCTTTCAATACTTTTGATCCTTTTCATACGAATTAAATGCTTGAGATAAGACAGGTATTTTAGTGGGAAGTTAGAAAACAAGGGCCTTTGACACTTTGAGAGAAAATATCATCATTGCACTAGTGCTATTTCCACTTGACCTACAACAACCATTCAAGAATGGGACCAATACTAGTGCAAATACCATGAGAGTAGATATGTTTTTTAGACCTCCTTGTTTTGCATATATTGTTTTGAAGAATGATTCCTTAGCTTGTGTCAGTTATGTTAATAGTATGTTATTGATGAAGTATTCAAAGATGTGTGTGAGAGGATAATCCTTGGTTTGGAGGTGAAGATATTTTTTTTTCAAGACAAACTACTCTACCATTTGGGTAAACTTTGTATTCCTACCATCTTGAAAGTGCATGTAATTAGGGAATCTTACACTTCTCTTGTATTTGAGAATTTTTGGGTAGAGAGGATTGCGGTACATGTGCATAGGCTATGTTAGCCTCGAATGAAAGTAATTTTAACCATGAATGTAAAGGGGTGTGTGATKTTCTCTACTTGTAATCCCACTAATAGAAAATTCAGGTTCTACACACCACTCTTTGTTCCTTCTCATCCTTGGGAGAGTATCTCCATGGATTTTGTARGCGGTTACCTATGTCAAAAAGGGGTCATGACTACTTATATGTAGTCATGGATAGGTTTAGCAAGATGTTTTTCTTGATTCCATGTAAAAATAATATCACTGTTGAGAATACTKCTCATTGTTTCTTTCAAGATGTATGGGTCCACTTTGGACTACCCACATCCATTATCTCATATTGATACAATAGATTCCTTGGATATTTTTGGACAAGCTTGTGGATAATGATGGACACCAAGATAAAGAGGATTATGAATTTCCATCCACATACCGATGGAAAGATAGAGGTAGTTAACAAAATAGTGGTTCATTTACTCCAAGGCTACTACAACAAACATCTAAAGTTGTGGGATGACTAGATACAATATGTGCATTATGCATATAATGAAGCCTTGCACTCTTCCACCTAGAATTCACCATTCGATACATGTTTTGGGTATCTACCTAAGACTCCCTTAGACTTGACATTTGGGAAATATGTCAACTCAAGTGAATAAAGATATGAAGACAGAGCTTGCAAGTTCATCCATAGGATTCAACAGGTATACCAGACATTCCATGAATAGTTGGAAAAGAGTTAGGAAAAATACAAAGATCACCATGATTACAAGCATAGACTTGATCACAAGTTCTAGGTTGGAGATGAATTATGGCTCCACATGAAAAAATATAGGTTGAAGGGTGAAGGAAAGAAGCTTAATCCCATAATATATGGACCCTTCAACATCTTAGAAAATATTCTCAAAAATCTTTTTCGCCTATATATACCACCATATATGCAGATATACTCAGTTGTGAATGTAGAGAACCTAAAACTTTATGAGTCTCCATTTATAATGGATCAAAGGGAGAGTGTTTAAATACCTTCATTGGATGAGTTTGATCCTAAGTACTTGGATGAGTTAAAGTAATATATCATCCTGGAAAGAAGGATGAGGAATTCATGAATGGGTGATGTTGAATATCTTCGAGTGGGCCTTAATGGCACACATTCAAGAAAATCACAGTGGATTGAGAAGGAGAAAGTCTGGGAGAAATTCCCTTAACTATCTCTTGATTGATAAGGATTTTGGAGGCCCAAAATATTCTTAGTGGGGAGGAATGATCTAGGAGGATCTAAAAGGACAAAAATTCATAGTCTTTAAATCTCAGAAAAACTTACACCAAGTTGAAGAGCTCATCCCAACCTTTCCAACGGTGTTAATGACACCTAAAACAAAGTTCAAATGAAAAAGATATGGCCAATAAATTGTTTTTTCAACCTAATCAAAGTCAGCATGATGAAATCAACATTCATACAGGTGACGTCAGCAACCAACCATCTAGTGGTGACATCAGTATCCAACCGTGTAGTGGTGATGTCAGCAACCAACCATGTAGGGGTGACATCAACATGATGTCATCATGTTGATGTGGCAACCCAAGAGCTTTCCATGTGGCATGTTGTTTTGGAAATATTGGCTGGCCAAATGGGCCAATGAGGAGGTGACACATGGCACCCCCAGGAGGCCTCCACATGGCCTCCTTACAACATGAAAGGTGGTGCTTACATCATCATGCTGACTAGGAAAGAGTAGAAAATGGTAGGGTGCCACATGGCCCAATCACAGGGAACCACATGGCACCCCGTGGATGCCCAATGAGGGCCTGAAATGGAACTCCAAAATATATATATAGCAACATCCCACCAAACCGGTTAGCATCGGATATGAAAACTAGTTAACATTAATTACGGGCTCCCTCAAATTTACTTTTCACTGGTCGCATCAATTCACGTGGTATCAAACTAATATAAGGGTTGGTTATTGTATATATGACCAACGATTATAACAACCGTTTATATGGTTGTAACAATAGTTTAAAATGGGGGTCCATGGGGCTTTACCCCCGTACATTCCCAAACCAAATACTAATTATTACATCCACTTGCCAACAAACCAAATGACAAGGCTTGGTTTATCTGCCCAAGTTATTTTATTTAAAACACCATTTCAGAGCCAGGAGGGAGGTCCGCCACCTAGCCATCCGTACAAAAAATAAATTTATTCAAGAGGAGAATTATTACAAACTGCAGTGGCACGAAAATTGAGGAAGAGCACCCAGGAGTGGCCCGAGGGTGACAATGATATAATTTGATGATTTGACAATCATTTATGCACGATTTATAACCACGAATTTGGGTAGCGTATCTTTAGGGCCTTTTCATATTTGAGGTATATCCATGTATTTGATGTCAATTTTTGCTGAGATAATATAAAGGCCTCTCGACTTCGAAGTGGTCTTGGATACATAGTCCATTGTTGGGATGAACTCTTTTATCAAGCTTTGTTCCATTGCCTTATATCTCATATTTTCTACATATATATGCCTTCTTTATTTACGTTGCACATAATTATTTTTTATTCTCTTTAATACAATTCATGTAATGGTCATCGAATTAAAGATACCAGATCACAGAGGAAGATGGACAGACCTCAGATAATATGATTTGCATTTTTGGATGTTATGGACAACTACCACAACTTGATTCAGTCCCTAAGAACTAGGCTTTGATACCATTGTTAGAACAAACGAATATAGATAAGCGTGAATTCTATTATTCATTAATATAATGCACATATAAATACATGGTTTATATGACCTTTGGATTCATCTTCCAAAAGGTCTCTTGGACTCCCTATGATCATTACTATCACTTGAATGTTTGTATTCGATCAAGTGAGGAATACTTTAACCCTAAACAAATTAGTTTTCCAATAAAAATAATAAATGAATTATTAAATATGATTCACATTATTGTTGGGATGACTCCTCTTACGACTCAATTATGTATATTTGTTTCTTTTAACATCTCCTTATACACTTTTTTGGAAATATGTACCAACATGTACTAGTTTTGCCCTCATTTGTCCCTTGTAATTTTCATAATCTCCCCCCAAAAAGAAAAGATAACAATCATCAGATATAAAAATCATTTAAGATTTTTACAAAATAAGATACCAATGCAAGTAAATGAGTACGCACCAGTGTGTCAACCATATGTATACACATTGGTATATGAGAACAATGTCATTGCAAAATAAAAAATGTTTAACAAATTGTTGTATTCACTCAATGATTTATAAATTAATAAAACTATCAGTACCTAATTACTATTTATTGCACACCATCAACCTCTAAACAAATTCAAAACATGACAGTTTCCCTATAAAAAAAAATATTGTTTCCATTTTAAACATAGTGGTGCTTTTTATAAGAAAATGTGCTCCATGCTTATCTCTGTACAATTCGCACTGCCAACCATGAAGGATTTTTGTTTTTAGATATTATTTATAATTTAAATTAAGCAGTGTCATTGACATGAAAATCTACCCTAGTGCTCTATCATTGTACACTGTGCATCATGAAATTCGAAGGAATTTAAAAAAAAGGATATCAACAAGCCAGTTTTGGATTTAATGCAAAGAGTGGTTGCATTGCAATAGATAGAAAACACCCCATATATAAAAATATATTACTTAAAAAAATTCTCATTGTAAAATATATAGAGAAAACAAGAAAAATCCACCCACTTTGAAGTCTTTGCTGGTAAATCTCTCTTGCACAAATATCTGCACTAAATTTTGCGAAAAGAATGAAAGAATGAATAGGGTTTTCATTTATAAACACATACATTTATAAAAATTGAAATTCCCACTCATTTTTTTGTTGTATATTTCGATGCATTGATAAGAATACGTTACTTTTTTTCATAACTTACGTTTTCGGTGCACTATACAGTGCATAGTGAATCAGCGTAGTGTGTAGGTAAAATACACCGAATAATTTTTTCATTGTATATTTTGATCCATTGATGGTAAACATGCATGTTGTTGTAAGCTAGGTGTACATCCCCTGCCTATCCTCTCTTTTTCCCTATGCCTTCATCAATTTTTCCTTTTTCTGGTGGTTAAGTTAGTTTCCCACTACTGAGTTTCTTGGCCCTTATTCGTTTTTAAGTCTTCGTGCATTTTTGTTTCTGTTTTTTTGAAAGGATAAAATGCATGAAATATTTGTTTCATAATGCTTATCATCACATGCACCATTGATTGATCTCACCGCAGGTCTACCAAGCCTTTTCTATGCGCAAAAAATTCCCATGCACACAACACAGCAATCTAGATCAATAAATTTTGGGCTCAGACTGTGGGAATAGACAGGTAAACTTTCGACGGTAAAGATCCACTGAGAAAATCATCGATCAACGACTCTCTTCCATTCGGGTTCCAGAATCACACGAGTTTTAATATCAAGTTTGAAGTACTAAGTTTCCAAAGACCCAAATGTCGAAGACACGAATGTTGAAGACCCAAAGTCCCGAGAATATGGACTGTTCATCGGTCACGACATGCGGCAACAGATCATTCACTTCGGGAATTTTCCTCCGGGAGATTTTTCATGCTTCACATTTGAATGTCTCGAAGAACCAAAGACCCAAAGTCCTAAAGTAAATCTAGACCATGCATCATATGGAACAAATGGCGATAGATCAGTTACTTCGGCGATTTTCCTCTGGGAAGTTTCGAAGCACTAACATTTGAAACTCCTGAAGCCCGAAGTGTTGAAGCACGTGGCAACCAAAAATTGAGACACATGGCACACTCATGAGGTAGGAACCATGGAATTCATCTTAGGTCATTTGGTTGTGTCATTCACCCATTTCCACATGACACGTGTCACCGTTCTTTCCAAGACACCTCAGCAGCCGTGACATCATACGACATCTCACCACCACGTCACTTCTGTGATTTTCCTCTTGGAGATCTTCATGCTTGACATTTGAAACTCCCAAAGCCCAGACTTCTGAAGTGAATCTAGACCGTTCATCCATCATGACATGTGGTGATAGATCATTCACTTCATATATTTTCCTCTGGGAGATGTTTCATGATTCACATTCAAAACAACCGAAACTCGAATGTCCAAAGTGAATCTGGACCATTAATCCCAGGTCAACGAGAACCGTCGATCCTTGCAGTAGGTAAATGTCACCCAGATCTTGGATTGTAATCATATTGACGGCTATAGTTCATTGCGGGGACTCAAACTTCCCGAACATTAATTTTCCAGAGTGGTCCCGCAATTTAAACCATGGTTTTTTCGAAAGGGTACGTGGAAGATTGTGGGGGGTTGCGGGCCCAAAGGTGGTATAAATCCAAACCACCCTCATCATCTCCTGCAATCATGTTCTTGAATGACATTAGATCACTGCATCACCTCACACGTCATCTCCATCATCCCACTCACTACTCTTGCTCCTCTTACCACCCGAAACTTGTCCTTCATTAAATCCCATGGTGATCTCCATCGGAGGTGGCCCACATATCCAGATCAAGGGTCCAAGAAAGTGGTTTTTCCACCGTGGGCCCTACCTAATGTGGAATATACTCAAGAACTCGGATCCCCCCCCTCTCTAATCCACTTACCACCTTCACCCCCCTCCAAGTTCCTCCCGGTTTATTTCTCAATACCTCCCCCTCTCGCCCTTCACCACCTATTCTCTACTCACTTCCAAACTTATCTACTCTTCCTCTCCCTACGCACCACCTATATCCCTCACTACACGTCATCTACCCTCACGTCCATTCATCTTGTCTCCCGATTGGATGCTCGCCTCCACGTCTCCCCTCATGTCTGATGGGCCGACAACCATTTCAGCGAAACCATTTCACAAGTACAGATGGAAGCTGACGGGGTCAGTACAGAGTGTGCTTGGCTTCCGAAAGCTCAGGCATAGATAGGAAACTATGTTTCAGTCACAGGTCGACGCGGATTAGTTCTAGAAACACTTCAACAATCTCTTCTCATGCAGTTGGTTATCTCCAGTAGCCTCCAATAGCTCGCAGACACGTTGTCGTTCAACAAAGAGATCTCCTCTATCACTCCAAGGTTTATTTTTGGCTCCTCAGTTCCTCTAACACATGCATCAATTTTGTCGCAGAGACAATAGTAGTTTTATTTGATTTAGTCCATCATTTTCCTAGATTAGATGCAAGAGTGGTATTTTGTGTATGATAAGAACCACTCTTGTTGATTAAGTCTAGTTTCTTAGTGAAGTTAATTATTTTATTTATGAACAGTTCCCTAAATTTAGGTCTCAGCCCCCTAAGGACGAGAGCCTCTGCAATGCTTTTAAATAGTTAGTTTTTGGATATTGTAAGGGTGATATTTTTTTAGGAACGAATAGCAATACAACAGACTCGTTGAACCTGTTTTATGCACGAATTAAATCTCTCTACCTAGTGAACATACTCTTGATGAAAATGTTTCTTTCAACTCTTCATGTGTTTTCATTCTTATCTTGAATACAATTTTTTATTTTTGCAACATACATTTTATTTCCTTTCAGCTATTGTATGACTTTTTTTTACTGATATGCAACAAGTAAAACAACTAATGCTTTGGTGAAGAATTTTGTTCTGCAACTTATGGGAGTTATTGTGTTTTGATACATGTTTGATGTCTTGAAATGATATTTTAAGTATTGAACTTCTTTCTACATATTATTCATTGAGTAGTTTGTTGTTTCTCTCTATTTTCTATTATTTCACTGATATGTCATTAGTGTGCCATCAACCAAGGAGGGACCTCATCCATATTGTTCTACTAACCCAACCTTTCCTTTGTATTGATAGAATAACCCTCTGACCAACCGAAAGAAAGTTAAAAGAAGAAATCATTATAAACTGATAGGTGGACTATATTTTCCCTTTAGCAGTCAGGTACATACTTTAGGACCAACATCTTCTGGTGATGTTTCCGTGGAATAGAGTAAAGAAATATATTTCCCTGAGAGAAAGACATTGATCATCTCTGAGCTTTGATGGTGAACAAATATCATACACAAACAGACTTCCATCTTTCACCTGGAGACTTCACTGAGTAAAACCTAAAAAAGAAATTATGGTGCCCAGAAATGGATTCAACAGTTCAAAATCTGAAAACAACAAAGCCAAGAAGGCTGATTGTAACCCTGAGAATAAAACAGTAGGCTCTGAGCTAGAAAGGAAATTAAGGAAATCTATTGTAGCTTAGAGATACACTTCCCCACTCAATGGAAAATCCGCACACTAAGAGAATACTTCAAACCATCATCACGAGCAGCTTGAATTTTCTAGCCCTGAGAATCATATTTCCAAAGGGGCTCAGACATCTCCTACTCCTGATTCCACTTCAACATCCAGTCCTGCATCCACTCCTATATCTCCCATAAATTTTTAGATTCTTATTTTTCAAGCCATGGTCGTTAATAGGATGGATGTCATAATTGCTACCAGATATGCACCCTTAGTGATACTTGTAGTTTTACATGCACTCCCAACCACAGGTTACATGAAATATCTGCCAAGATATAATGGGGAAGGTGAAATAATTGTTGAAGAACATCCGGTAGCTTTTTATAGTTTTGTAAACAACCTTAACATTGATTATTCAGATGTGTGGATGAGGTTGTTTGTACAAAGTTTGGATGGGGAGGTTAGAAAATGGTTTAGGAGTCTTCCTCCATACTCCATTGCCCATATTGAGGCATTGGATGAAGCGTTCATAAAGAAATGGGGAGATAGGATAGATTATCTCTATTACATCACTGAATTTGGGGCTCTAAAAAGAAAGACTAGTGAATCTATTTCAGACTTCACCAAGAGATTCAATAAAATGTATGGTAGAAACCCAGATGAAATCAAACCAACTAAGGCCTCCGCCAAGCTCACTTATGATAATTCATTTGATGCAGAATTATCCCTCCTCCTGAGAGAGAGAAGGTCAACCACACTGTTGTCCATGTAGGAAGAAACCATCGAAGTTGAATCTAATATTTTGGCATCATAAATATTGAAGACTAGGTCTGATAAAGAGAAGAAAAAATAGAGAGAGGATGCCTCTGCCTCCTCTAACCCAGCTACATCTGATCCCAAAATTGAGGAGATGACCAAGACTTTGAAGGATCT
>SNQJ01S0208082.1:0-16208 GCA_010110895.2 Picea sitchensis
GAAACTCTAATGTGATCCACTAGATTTTTCAGGTCTATCTCTCTCAGGGAGGAGGCCTTCATAAAATAGTGAATTGGATTTTTGGAGACTTTGACTATATTTAGGGCATCGATTTGTCTCTTCTTTGCTAATTTTACACCAATGAAAATAACATATTCTTATGCTTTATTGTTGGTGGTGATCCCTAGATTCCAATAATAATCCAATACTTATTTTCCTCTATGGTCAAAGAGCACCCCTCCCACACTTGCCTCCCTGAAAAATTAAACAAAAGAGTTGTTAGGGGGTGACCACCTATTAGTTAATATTTATTACACCCTTATCATTATTTATTAATATTTTATTATGATTTGTCTCTATTTAACTAAAAGTAGTTGAGATTACTCAAAACTACTTTTGGAGAATTGAAGAGACAAGAAAAAGAGAGAGAGATAGTAGCACAAACTTTGATAAGTTTTTCTCTTGATGTAGAATGATATTAAATTACTACTTCATTCATTTATGAAATACTTAAAGGATAAGAACTTCTTGTTGATAATAGGGTCTTACTGAAGGTGGCAATAAGGAGGACCAATAAGTATTTGGTTACTAACATGATTTATAAGGTTGATCACCTGTTTTTGATAGTCTATAAATTCTTATTGGATTTCTGAATTGATTTTCAGTGTCAATTAGTAATTTTGTTCAAAGTCAAGGTAGTGGAAAATTGTGGCTTGTTTTTCTAATTATTTTCAGTCTTGGTTTTAATTAGAAGACACTAGTCATCTCTATGTGATGTAGTCTTTGACTTCTAAGTATATTTTTTTGGTCCTTACCCATTCTGGGTATGAAATAATATTTTTGGTTGTATTCCATAAATAAACAAATAAAATCACTTGATGGTTTTGAGGTCTCATTTTGGACTATACGTGTTATCTTATTTCAAGTTTTATGTTTTTATAATTGTTCATTAAATATGTTATGTTTTTAGGATATAAATATTTTTGTTTCTTTATCATAACACAACATAAAACACAACATTGATCTCAAGAACATATTTCTTGAAGATTAATTGATATTTTTGAAAAAGGCTATAAACATAGGGTAACAATCTCGACTATATTTCCTTAGCCCAATAACATTTAAAAATGTTGGTATTAGGATAACCATTCCTTTTCATCAAAAACCAACATACATAAAAAATTTGAACTACACATGCTATGAACAACCCCAAATTAAAAATACTAAAGAAAAATTTGAACCCCATAATTTTGAAGGCCATTTGAATTCACAAATGTGAATAACTAAATGATGCAACAAACCAATCATGCAAAAAATTTGCTTAAACTAGAAATTCCACTTCAAACTCATTTATAAGCAAATTGCATGCTTGATTGCATAATCATAACTAGAAATGCACGAACATGGATATAACACTTATATTTTTTACCAAAATTGTCTAATAAACTTGTTGTGTGTAAGAAAGTTTCCACACAACCATAGGAATTCGCTACAAATTCATCCCCCAACTCAACCTATGAGGAGATGAAGGGAAAGGAAACTAGCTAAGGACTCTTATATCACTCACCCAAATCAATGTCTCTCGAACTCTGTTGGGGATTCGACCTAACTTGATACGAAACAAATAAACATATTTGCAAATAACCGAAGAGGATAAGTTTCAAAGAAAAAATGTGGTGTCTAAAGACACCATTAAAACACAAAGAATATTAAACATAAGAACCATGTTCAATGTCAGCATACAACTCTTATACGTGAATTGTTGATAATGAACTATCAAGATTTCTATTTATAGTTAACTAACTTCCTTGGAATTGGGAATATATTGTCCACATATAACCATCTGTGGTTAGATTTGACTCAATCAAATCCATGTCATCTATTCGGATCCAAAAGGATGCTTGACCCAACCATCCATGCGTCCAACTCATAGTGAATTACTCATATCTAAATTCTTTGATTTTTTCAAAGAAAATATTCTTGTTCTTCATAAAATAGACTCAAGTATAACGGGATACATCATTAATGAAATTCAAGATATACCTTACACCTACTAAGGGAGGTATATTGATGCATTAGATATCACTGTGAACCAACTCTAGGAGGTTATGTACTCGCCATGATTTTCTAGAGTCAAAGGGTGAATGATGATGCTTTACAAACACACATCATTTACAGACTCTAATAGGGAAAAAAATTAGGTAAACTAACTACCATATTATGAGTTTCCATCGACTGCAGACTTCAAAAATTTAGGTGTTTGAGTCATTCATTCCAAGTTCGATTTCATTAATCGGTGTGAGAAATAAGAGAAGTTGGTTCAAATTCAGGTTGATTCGTGTCACAAAACTTATACAAACTATCCTTCGAGTCAAGAAACCCTCTGACGATAATCAATCGACCTTTCTTCAAATATTGAACAAAGAACCTCTTTGGACAAACCTCCATAATTTTACCTTTTTGTGTTAGCTAATAAATCTAAAATATATTGGCACTAAGGTTTGGTACATGATATACATTGAAAATTATCCCATGTCAACAGGAAACATCACCCTTACTAGAAATATTGAGAGAAAACCCATCATCAAAATAAATCTTTCTCTCCACATCTTCATCTAAGGAGGTGAAAAAGGAATTATCCTTAGCCATATAATGAGTGCACCCATATTTGACTACCCATTCATTCTGTGCAAAATGAGACAATAAGTCTTGAGAATTTTTGACTTGGAAGGTGAAATAATCAGTGGGTCTATGAACAATCGACACATATCGTTCAAGGTGTTTAACCTTCTCCTCTAAGTCATCTCTCTTATTATAGAATACCTTCTCCAAATGTCCATTATTTCCACAACATTGACATATCATATTCATTTGGTTATGATGAGGTGCATATTTATTCCCTTTAAGTTTCTGGTCAAGGCATACAGGTCTCTGTATAGGGGTATCAAACCATCATCTTTCTTTGTGATTCAACTCGCCCTTTCCCTTCAACAAGTGGGATTGATTTTCATCACCAAGATTTCCTTCATCAAGAATTTTTTTATGATGAGTGATCAATAGGCTACATAAATATTGAAATATGTAATTTGTACCATCTTCCTTTTGTTCCTTCCAGTTGGTGCGGAAATTCAAAACGAACACTTCAAATGGTGTTCTCAAATTCATCAGGACTAGCTCAATGATTTTTCCATATTTATTCTAATAATTATGTCCACATTCACCCAATTTCAATTGTAATTCCTTCACACATGCCAAATAGTCCTCTATTTTGTTGAAATAATGAGGATCAGGAGAGATCAACTATTTCTCCAGTTGCATGATGTGGCTTTCATCGATTTTGTTGAACAATGACTTCAACTTCTTCCAGACTTGATGAGGATAGTCAATTCCACTGAGGTGAAAATGAATCTCTCGAAATATATAGGTCATGATGACTCCCATACCCTCATCCTTCTTTCCATCAACAATGAAATTTTCCTGACAGTCTGTTGGATCTAGAACCACAATATTTGTATACTGCCATAATCCTTTACTTTGCAGTAGGGTTTCCATGTGTGGTGCCCATACCGCATAATTTCATACATTCAAAATTACAGAATCGATCTTTGAAGCCATATTCAATATCTAGATAGACCAAATTTATTTCCACAAGTTATAGTCTACAATTCGCTACCCCTGAGTTAATCACACAATAGATCAGACTCATCATAATTTGCGAAAAACATGAGAGGACAATATTTTTTTCTTACCAACAAAGATTTGACATTCTTTACATGATATAAACTTTATATTTACTTCTTAAAATAACTTTGGACAATAATAACCTACTCTTAAATTTTTTTATGTTGTAACTTTCCAAGCATGATGGTCTCCACAGATACCTTGATGAAATTCATCGATAACTCTCTCAGTTTCTTCTTCAACCATAAAATTCAATAGAACACCCAAAGGATATTTCCAATAAATCTTCTCATCAATAATGAAATATTTAGTGTCTTTCAATTTAAGAGATCTAGCTTTTGTTCGATTTAAATAACATGGGCATTCCAAAGTTTGGAAATATGAAACAATATCCCTATACCAAATAGATGAAGAAAATTTTTCATGAACCCTTTTAAGAGGATGTTGTAAATTTGTTTCCTCCAAATCTGGAATAAGATATTCTACTATTTGTGACACAAGATTTATTCCAAGAAATTTCCAATTTGATTCCGACAACAATTTTTCCAAGCCTTGTTCTTTAACTAATTTTGTGGGTTTTATTTCAAGATCATATTCTTGAATTTTTTCTATCCATTTACCCCTTATTCCATCAATGTCTAGCTGATTCACAATATCTTTTATTGTACTATTTTCCACATATGAAATTGTTTTGGAATGTAATATATAGGCTCTAAAGGATTTCATAGCCTTAACTAATGCATAGGCACATTTCTCAAGAGTATTATATTAAAGTTTTGAATATCTTAATCTCTTACTAAATAACACGATTGGTTGTTCATAATTCTCATCATTCTTCTGTAAAATAACTACAACAATAGTATTTTCATAAGTGAAGGCGAAAATAAGAAAACCTTTCTAATAATTTGGAATTACCAAAACTGGTGCCTCACCCAAAGCTTTCTTTATCTATTCAAATGAATGTATATATTTTGAATACCACTTGACATCATTATCTTTCTTCAACATATTTGTTAAATATTTAACAATTTCAACAAAATTTGGAATAAATCTTCTCAAAAAAATTATCTTTCCCAAGAATAAGTGTATCTCTTTCTTCTTTCTAGGTAATCCGACAACTTTTATTTATTCAACTCTCTGAGAATCAATTTTAACACCTTCCTTAGAAAAGATATGTCCCAATAGTTTACCTTACAACATTGCAAAATCAGATATCTTACTATTCAAAGATAAACCATATTTCTTACATTTCATATATGTTTGTCTAAGATGTTATAAATGATCTTCATATGAATTTGAAAAAACACTCAAATCATCCAAATAAATAACAACGAATTTATCTCTTTCACCAACAAAATCTATGTCCATATCCCTCTAAAAGGTTGCATCTTCATTCATCAAACCAAATGACATTTTATCATACATGGATGTACCCCAAGGTGTAGTAAATGTGGTCAATTATCTATCATCTTTATGCATAGAAATATGGTTGTAACTAGATAAACCATCAATCATAGAAATTATATTGGCTCCAACTACTATAAGAAAAATACAATCCATCTTAGAGAGAGGGTATTTATCCTTTAGTGATGACTTACTTAAATTTCTAAAATCAACACACAATCTGATTTCACCATTTTTCTTCCTGACAACAACTAAGTTTACTACATAAGAAGAATATCTGATAGGGATTGTTATCATGGCATCTAATAGTTTCTTTAATTCCTTTTCAATGACAACAAGAAGAAAAGGATTGACTTTCCATTATTTCTGATTAAATGGTTTTGATCCAACTTTAAGTGGAATTCTATGTTGAATAATACTAATGTTATAATTCTTTAAGTCCTCATATTATTTCCATGAAAAAACCTCAATATATTCTTTGAATAGATCAACATGCCTCTTTTTTTTTCATCAACAAGTAAAAGTTTTGGAATTTTGGTGTATCTCGGCTCTTTATCAATCCCAATATTGCAATCTTCCACTTCTTTAATCTGAGGATGTACTGAAGGTTTGAAAACAACATCATTCTCATCAAATATTTTTTCTAATGGTATTAGTCCTTTTGGAATATGATTATTTTTTAATAACATAATTTTTCAATTAGCAATCATATTTTTCAATTCAATATTTGAATGCGATTCTTTTTTTAATTGATCATTATCATTTTCGCTATCCTTATCTATATGAGTAGCATAATTTTTTTTCTACAATTTGCAAGAATTTTTGTATTTGTTCATCGTCCTCAAACACTTTCTAGTGTTTGAAATTATATGGGATAAAAGGTTGATGCCTCATATCTACTTCATATTTTAATCTCGGAATAACTGGAGGTATGAAAGTACTTGTTTCTACTGCCAATGAATCAACTTATTGATTTAAATGTCTAGGAATTGCATGAATATTAAATGATAAAAATAAGTTTTCAATCTAGACTAACTTTTTGTATGTCCTCATCCTTGGAAGTTTTTCTTGATAAAATTTTCTGATTTGTTGAACAATCAATTATGCATCTCCAAAAACTACAATATTTACAATTTTCATTTTTATAGTTGTCTCAAAACCTAAAACTAAATCTTCACATTCATAAACATTATTTGTAGTGTCAAATTTCAACCTAAAATATAATGGTTTTTTTTCCCAGAAGATGAAGTTAAAAGAACACGAGCTTCTGAACCTTTCCAAGATGAAGCTCCATCAAAATACATTTTCCACATACCTTATTCAAACACAACATTGTATTTATAAAGAGATGAATGTACTTCTTCTCTAGCAATTTCATATTCATTATTTAAAGATAAAATACATCTCAGATCTTGATCTAATGAATATACAAGGTAAGTGTTTGGATTTTTTGGATCTCTAATTATATAATCCAATTTAATTTCCCCATATAACCTTCTATGTTCACCTCCAAAAACTAATATAGTAGCATACATCATGTCCAATTGCAATGTTCCACCCAATTTGACTCCCCATGACCTACACAAAAGAATACCATAATTTGTAGGTACATTGGCCACAACCACATTCATCATAATTCCCTTGACAAGAATTTGAGCTAAATTTACCACCATATTTTTAATCATTCGTAAACATTTTACCTTTTTGGAATCAAAAGAATATAGATCCTGATAAGGTATTGTTATTTCCAATCCAAGTTTTTCAATAATTATCCTAGGCATTAGATTGTGTGAAGCATCTGAATCAAGCATGGAATTATGTAATAAATGATCATTAATAGTTAAAGAGATATCAAAAGATGCTATTGTGTCTTCTCTTTCCTCAATGTGCGGTCCAAACATAACAATAGGATGTTCATCATGCAAATTAAGTGTATCAGGTTGAATTACTGAACTTGAACGATCAACCATTTTAAGGATTTGTTTTTTGATATATGGAGTTCTTAGTTAGTTCAGTTAAATGAACAAGAATATTAATTTTACTCAATTCTTATTCTATATTGAAAGGATTATTATATTTTTCTGATTCCTTTTGTTCAACATCAATTCTTTTAATCACTTGTTGATCAATTTTCTATTTTGAATTCGATGCTTCTTTTCCTTTATCTTTAGTATAAGATTGATATTGTTGACCTTGATTAGTCTATTTATTTCCATTTGGAAGTGGTTTAAGATCATACTTCTTATGAAGTTATTCTTGCAAGGAATATGAGAATAATCTATATTGAGATGATGATAATTCATTTTCATAGCTAATTTCTTCATCAAAATATTGATTAAAACTTAGAGATTTCTCATATTCATCATGAGTTAAATGTACAAATGATGTATCATATTGAATTAAGTTTGCCTCATCCTCAAGTTCTTCAAAATGTTTTTCTATATAATTCTCTAACATGTTATCATTCCTTAATGGAGGTTGAATTAGTTGATCATCATTTTGTTTCTCTCTTTGAAGCATTTGAGGATTAAACGATCTTCGAAATTGATTTGGATTTTTGTTGTCATTTCAGTTGACAAGTATTCTTCTTTCTACTTTCATTATTTCCAGTTTATTTGACAAATATTTAATTATTCTAAACATTTCCTCAATTTTGTTATCTTGATATTTTTTATTTAATCCGTATGTTCCCACTGGTGACTTATTCTTTTTGTTTAATTTTTTCCCTATATCCTGAATTTACTTTGATTTTAACTTTTCCAAATGCAATCATGTTTGATTCAATTTATATTGCATCCATGTTAGCTAGAGTTATATATCTTCTTTCTCAAAGAAATATGGAAATTTTGGGAACAAAATAACCAATAAAAGTGACCTTAGTAGTAGGTTGAGAAGGCTTAATATTTATAGGTATTATACTATAAATTTTATTAAACCTTTTTATGAAGTCTAAAAAATATTCATTATTCTTTTTTCTTAAGGTTCCAAATTTAGTTAAATCATACAAATGATCTTTCTTTCCTCCCCATTGCCTAGCAAAAAAAAGATTCTAATGCATCCCAAGAATCAATATAACTAAGAAGTAATCCCTTAAACCATGTTCTTAAATTCTCCTTCAAAAGTATGAACAAAAAATTTAATGTAACCATATTCATGTTCAAGATTATAATTATCAGTGAAACTATAAAAAGTAACTAAATGTTCCAAAGTAATTATTTCATCCTCCCATTAAAACTTAGGCAAAAGTTTAAGATGATTGTATGGAAAATTATTCAAATTTCCAGGAATATTAAGAGGAGCATACCTTGTATATTCTTTATTGAAAACCTTTGGTGGAGGTGGAGGAGGTTGTTTTTCTTGCTTTTGTCGTCCAACCCTGACACAATCAAAATGAAAATTTGTGTTTTCAGGAGAAAGTGAGTTTAAAAAGGATTTGAATGACTCTTTTTCCTCAGAGGAGATCTGAGGGGATTTTATAGGAGAAATCACAGGAGAAACCTTAGGAGAAACTACAATAGAATATTTTGGAGAAATAATGGGAGAATACCAAGGATAAACTTTTGGGGAAATATCAGGAGAAACCTTTGGAGAAATTGCAAGAGAACCTTTTATTTTATTTTCATAAATATGAGATGATTCTTTAACAGAAACCACATAAATTATTTCTTTTAATTTTGGATTATCAGAAGAAGACTTACCTATTGAATATTATGTTTTTTTTGTTACAAATATTCTTCTAATATATTAACCTCTCTAGATCAAACAATGCTATAACAATATTTGGATATGGATTACCTCTAGTATTTCTCTTTCCATATGCTAGTATTATGATTGTGGAGTCTCCAAGTGAAGGATTTTAGCTGACCTCCTCTTGCTCAGCAACAAGGAGTAGGTTCTTTGTTGTTCTACCTAGGGAAATAAAATTTCTTAACCCATTCCTTGACAACTACACCAAAAAGATGATGTAACCCTTGAGATGTTTCTGGCTAGGAAACTATGCCAAGGCATCCATATCAAACTTAATCAAATTTGAAAAATATGTTCTAAAATAGATTTCAAATATTGGATCGGTGTCCCGGTGGTCTTGGCATACTTCGAGGGATAAAATTAAATATGGACCGTCAATTTACGCTTGATAAAATATGAATTTTTGGATGAGCTCAATCTAGTCTTCATTTATTTAAGAGAAAACTTTATTAAAATAATATAATAAATGGATAAAGTTTTATTAAAAATTTCAAACACATAACTTAATATATTAATAGACAAATTAAAGAATAATAAATTTAAACATAGTTTTAATTTATCCTATTTATTAAAAATCACCTAATTAATACTACTAACTATATCAAAATTAAGGAATTTTAATAAGGTTAAAACATACCCCCTTTCCTCTTCCCCTCTAGTGGACTCACATCCCCTTTCATACTCTCTACAGCCAGCTTCAACCTTTATATAATTTTTGAAACAATATTTACATATCTTTAGTATACCATGGAAATTCTAACACATGGTATACACAATGGCATAATTACTGCAATTCTATGTATAATCATTCACTATTTGATCCTTGGAATTAAGCTCCATACTAGGAATCCATATAAGAGATTTACCTCATTTACACAAGAGGTTGTTTTATATAAGATCAATGGTTTGAATCCCATCATTATAAATTTGCGTTTATCATTTATACCTAACTCAACCCAATACATCCAAAGGGTCAAAACCTAGATATTACATTCCCCCGCCCCTTGTAATTTTACCATCATCAATGTAGCTTGAGATTAAAACAAAACTTGTATGGCTCTTTCATGGAATCCTCTAGCTCTCATGTAGCCTCATCAACACCAAAGTTATTTCACTTCAAATTTAGCTCATGCATGATCATTTCCAAAGAAATGTTACTTTCCTATAAAGGATGTGCAGTGTCTCTATTTGGAACTCTCTCTCTGGTTCACATCCCAATCAATCATGTGCTTAAGATCATGCATATATTTCTTAAAGAAAAAAACATGGAAAACATTGTGGGATCTATTGTTAGAAGGAAACACAGACCTATATGCAACTACCCTATCCTATATAGAATCTAAAATGGCCTGAAATATCTAGGTGCCACCTGTTATCACATGAACTTGTCAGAGTCTTGTGGGTTCGTGGTTTCTACCTAATTCTACAATTTTGACCTATCTCTCTCCTTTTCGCATACCCAATCTTAGGTTTTTCCCTTTCGGCTTGTAGTTTTTCTTTTGTTTTCCTTCAATCATTTGAACGACTTGTTTTCCTTGTTGTCTTACATAAGAAGTCTCGGCCCTAAACTTTTATGTTTTCTCTAAGATTGATCACTGCCCTCTCTATCTCTGTCACTGACCCTCTCACTTTCCCGATCCCTTAGCCATTAGTCCAAGATTTGTTTACGCAAGCTGTAGCCATAAGCACCAGTGCAACACTTAGAGCAGTCTGATCTGGAATCGAATCAAGTGAGCAAGCAAGTTCAGTTTTCAGTGGAGGAAATTTCATTCGATGTTAAGATTTGTGGCTCGCAAGCGATCGGGATTATAAATTTTCTCAAAGTTTAGTGATGGGGAAAAGGCTCGAGATCAAAGGTCGAGCAAAGATTTAATATGGGTCGTAGAAATCATTAGGAGAGATTGATGGTGAAAATTAGTCATGGGAATCGAGAGTTCAAAATGTTGTAAAAGTTATTCGTAAAAGATTTGAACTCCTGAAACCCGAAATCAGCAGGAGTCGTGGGATTCAGAGGGATGCATGACACTAGATCCGAGAAGTGACGATTTCGCGAGTCAAAATTTTCAGCATGGATCAAGGCATAGGTTCACGAAACGCGAAGTCCCAAATCTCTCAGGGGATTGGGCCCAGAGTCATAGCCCAAGGTCATATGGAAAGCAGATCCGGGAGGAAAGGTTAGCGCCCATCGCATAGAGTTGGCCAAGGTATAGTTCCAAGGAAGAAATCGTAGTCGTCCGATGCAAAGCAGATCCAGTCGTCGATCTGAGTCAGTCGTTGATCCGGATTATTTTCGGCATGAAATGAGATCGGAGATATAATAAAGAAATGCACATAGATATCACAGATATTCAATAATATAACAGAAATGTATTAGATATGCAACCATAAACACATATATACAATAATACATGATTCCTATTAATGAAATAAATGTACAGAGACTGTAAAAATACAGAGTGAAAGACTCGCTAGAATGGTGGCATCTTATCTCTGAGAAGAGATGTGATGGCTACTCGCATTCACAAGAAGATGATTACAATGAGGCTCTGAAGTTCCTTTTACAATAAAAAGGAATGCCAAAAGTCCTAGACATCCAAAAACCTAACCCTAGGAGATGAAGCATCAAAAGTCATGTGGGCCCCATTTGGGTAAGTTAGTATGACAACTTCCCGGGGTCGTAACTTTTGCATACGATCTCTGTTTTAGGTGCATGATATCTTTTTGGAAAGGTATTGTCGAGGATATTCATTTTGGGGCCTCAATCATGTCATAGGCTATCATTGAGAAAATCAATCCTAAAAATCCTTCATTTAGGCCCTCAAAATGGACCCGGAAGTTAAAACCTGCTAAAAATAGTAAGTTGCCAAAATTGCCAGAAAACTGTTTTGAGCCAGTTGGAAAAGGTGGGTGGCCATGAATATCCATATGGATAAATCCTCCCTCCTTAGGAAGCAATGGTATCCATTTTGTTGATTTCTCGAGGGGGAGGGAAAAGCGTTTGTTGAATCTGGGTCTTAGTGAGTTGCTTGTCTTGCTGGAGACGTCGCGTTGCTCAGTTTGTGGAAATATGTCACGAACCTATTGAGGTTGAGGCTGTTCAAAAAGTCGAGTTACATGAGAGGATGATGTGCAAAAGGAATATTTTATCTTTGCTGCAACCTTGTGGACTTTCTTCTATTTGATAGAAGGTGCTTGGGGCGTGGTTGTAGTGGTTGCAGTGTCCTTATGTTCTCCTTTTGAATAGATTGTGAAGAAGCTAAATTTTGTAGTATGAGATACTACCTTGTGGCACTTCTTAGGTGGAACAGTAGTTGGAACTACCTCTGGTATTCTATAGAGATGACCCCCCAAAGTAAAAATGACACTACGAGGTCGAGACTCATAAACAACATCGTGTCTCCACATATATGGTTGGCCTAAGAGAACATCACATACATCCAATGGGGAAACATCACATAATACTTCATCCTTGAAGGGCTGGATGCCGTATGACAATCGACACTACTGGCTGACACGAATATCTCGTCCTTGCCGAAGCCACCCAATGTTGTATGGATGTGGGTGTGGTGTTGTCGGCAATCCCAATTGTTTGACGACCTCTACTGAGATGAGGTTCTTCTGGCTTCCGCTATCAACAATAAAATGCAGCAGGGTCCCCTTCACCCACATCTGTGAATGAAAAGGATGCTCCCCCTCTTCTAGATCTGTGGGTTATTCTGGTTGAATTGCTATGGTTGTAACAATAGCAGTGGGGTCTGCGTCGATGCTCTATCTTTTACCAGTGTTTTCAAAATCAGATTCTGAATTAGGGTTTGGCTCCTTGTCTTTGATCTCGGCCACCAATGATTTTTTTGAGCGATGTTCATCCATGTTGTGCCAGGGGTTTTTGTGGAAATCACACCATTTTCTGGTGTCCTTCTTTATCTTCCCATGACCCTTCCTTTCCTGTTTCTTGGATTGGTTTTCGGGAGATTGTTTGTTAGGGCCGTCTTTGTCATGCTTTGGTTGTTGCGGATTTGCAGACCCAAACTCCCATTTTTTCTGGTGCTTAAATTTCTTCTTGATTTTAACAGCATATCAATAGGCAGCATCGAGTGATGAGATGTCCAAAAAATCCATTTCAGTTTGGATGTATCTGTGTAGAGCCCCACGGTATTTCAGAACCACATTTCATTCAAAGTCTTTGATACCCAGCTTGGTGCGCAAGGTATGGAAGGTATTGGTGAACTCTAGAACTGCTTGGCCCCTCTCTTGCTACAGTGTGGTCCATCTCATGTACTGGTCCTCATAGTTTCCAACAGGGTAATATTGTTCCTTTACCGCATCCACAAAAAAATCCCAAGTGGGATCGGCCCCATATATTCCAGACTCCTCTGTGGAATTTGCTCCTAGTAAGTTTCCCACCAATGTTTGACATCAGGGAGAGCTTTAAAGAGTGCGAAGGTGATCTTTTATTTGTCGAAAAAATTGTGAACATAGAAATAACCTTCTAGCAGAGTTAACCATTTTTCCAGGGCTTCTGCATCTATCTGTCTTTCAAATACAGGAATATCAAAATTAACTTGTACCTTGAAAGGCAAGGTGCCTCAAAAGTGGTCGCTTGATGAAGATGCGCATGATGCTATCGGAAAGCATTTAAGGATGTGGGCAAAATTCTCCATCATTTCATCCCTCTGTCGCATGAGAGCTTGCTCAAGAAACAGATTGATAGGATCGTCTGCTCCGTTGTTTTCTTTTCTTCCGCCATTGAGGTTTTCTTGGGTGTGCAAGAGAAATTTTCCTCAAGAGAGACAATATCGAGACCCAACTTTCTATACTCGGACCTCATCGGGGACATGCACTGAAAAATGATCAAGAGCAGCCTGCTCTGATACCACTGATCCAGATTATTTTCTGCACGAAATGAGATCGAAGATATAATAAATAAATGCACAGAGATATCACAGATATTCAATAATATAATAGAAATGTATCAGATATGTAACCATAAACATAGATATACATTAATAAATTTTTCCTATTAATGAAACAAATGTACAGAAACTGTAAAAATACAGAGTGAAAGACTCGCTAGAATGGTGGCAACTTATCTCTGAGAAGAGATGTGACGGCTACTTGCATTCGCAAGAAGATGATTACAATGAGGCTTTGAAGGCCTTTTTACAATAAAAAGGAATGCCAAAAGTCCTAGACATCCAGAAACCTAACCCTAGGAGATAAAGCGTCAAAAGTCATGTGGGCCCCGTTTGGGTAAGTTAGTGCGACAACTTCCCGGTGTCGTAACTTTTGCATACGATCTCTGTTTTAGGTGCATGATAGTTTGTTGGAAAGGTATTGTCGAGGAGATTCATTTTGGGGCCTCAATCATGCCATAGGAGATCATTGAGAAACTCGATCCTAAAAAACCTTCATTTAGGCCCTCAAAATGGACCCGGAAGTTAAAACCTGCTAAAAATAGTAAGTTGCCAAAATTGCCAGAAAACTGTTTTGAGCCAGTTGGAAAAGGTGGGTGGTCACCGATATCCATCTAGATCAGTCATTTTCATAAAATAGGGCATCATGAAGTTTGAAATCAAGTGGAGTGGAGACTCCCAAAAGATGAAATCCTAAAATGCCTTTGGATATGAGCCCCAGGTCATAGCCCGAGGTCGCATTGAGCAATGGAGAGGAGCTATGTCAAAGGCTGAAAGCACCTATATTAGTCATAGAATAAGAGATGCATGGCCTCGAGGCATCAGGATTGACTTGAAGAAGTCATGGGCACTGCCTGGAACGTTCATGGGTGTCAGGCATCATCTCGATCTCGATGAAAGTAGTTAATGGAAATGGGGGAGGTGGTTGAAACTTAATTTAACCCTATAAATGGAATGAATTGAAGAACTAACTGTGAAGGAAAATTTTTATCCCAAATTTACCCCGTCAGCGGATTTTCTTGCAAATCCCATACCGATTTGAGCTTGCATCTGAAAAAAGAATGCAGGTGCAGTCTGACAGAAGAATATGTAGACGCAAATCTTTGATTATAATGGTCGGATCAGACTCACGTTGGTGGCGAGTTGTTCTGAGTATAAATATATAGTTTTGATATTTTGTTATGGTCAATGGTTGAGCTTAGATCTCGTATTGTAAATTTTTAATGAAGCCTATGGTTCTTTGGTTATGTGTTGTAATCTAAGACTTATTTTTTAATGACAATCATCTTCTTTTCCATCTGTTTTTCCTATGATACTGAATGGCTCAGGCATGGATGATCCAGTCGAGTGCTGTGATTGTATTATGATGTATGTTTGATTTCAGTCCAATTATAACTTCATTAAGTTTCTTGAAACTCTGAACCCAAGAGGATCTTGTTTTAAAAAAAAATCCCCTTTAAGTTGTTGGAAGACTGGATGTCCATAGTAGACCTCTTCATTCTCCTCAAGTTCTTCCTCCTACTCACCCTTACTACAACTTACTAACTGAAGTTGAATCAAGACCTCACCTACCTGTGCATATCGGTCCAATTTTCTGAGTTAAAGCGATATCATCTTGAGCATGCACCCATTCGACCCCCCTTAAATTTATTCACTGTGACATACAAAATGATGGGTATTGGTCTTACCTCCCCTGAAATCAAGAGGTGACTTATAGTACTAAAATTTATGGCGCCATTTTCGGGGAATGAATTGAAGACTTTTCCTCAGGATAGAATGACAACGAGTTTCTGATTCTGAAGGTCCATTAGACATTAGAACCATTGAATATTGCAACCTGTACCTGGTGAATCCATTGATACGAATCCATTGATGTGAATCCACTGTTTCAGTTGTGTCTTCCATAGGAAGATACGTGAGGACTACTCCACAGTTTCCTTTAGAAACACATGAATCTAACCTAGAGAAAATTATCATAAAGGGAAAGGCCCTTCGAGAAGGTACTTCTACTACTAAAATAGGTATTTCTGAGGATTTTCACTATCCCCCTATAGAAAATCCAATATTTGCTTCTCATTTTCCTATTATACCATATGTTGGAGTTTCTCGAAGTTTAAAGTTTGGGAGTGTTCCTGTTGATTTCTCCCTCCTAGTATTGTATTGGAGAGAGAAAGATTTGTCACTCCTATTTCCCCTAAATTTGTACCTTGGTTTAGAACCAGGACCTTAGAATATTTTCCCACCCTGGGCTTTATCACCCCTCCTCCTATTAAATTTGTTGATTTTACAGAAAGGGAAACCTTTGTTCCCTCAAGCACTGTAGCCTTTTCTCCAAATCCTATGTTGTTTCATTTTCCTCCTGGAATCTCAGTTCCAGTCTCCCATGTTCAAACCCCTTCCTCTCCTATTTATCCTCCACCTATCATCCCCATGGCGGGTGCCAATCCCCCTAGAAATAGAATG
>SNQJ01S0208083.1:0-16208 GCA_010110895.2 Picea sitchensis
AGTTCGCACCCTAGCTATGTAGCACAGTGCGAGAAGTTTGCACCCTAGCTTAAGGTAGCCTGCGAGAATGGGTCATTCTTGCACCCTAGGATATTAGCAACCTGCGAACTCTCTTCAAAAGTAATTTTTTTGGGAAGAGATGATTGTCACTTTTCTCAGGAGAAAGTTCTTATGAGGAGCCTGAGTACACCATCATCAATACACCATCAAGATTGACTAAAATCATGGGTAACAGAATTCCCCTCAAATTATGAGGCCGGAATTAGTGACAGTCGAAAGACTTTGTAAACTGCATGTGTGTGTCGAAAACCAGGAGCGCACCTAATCGGAAACCTGCAAACAACCAAGCATCTGTAGAATATCATATATATTAATTCTGAGGTAGGCATTCCCATACTCAGATCACAGATGGATGACATTGTAGACATAGGTTATGGCCACCAATCATACACTGTGGATCCATGCCATCATAGAGCAGGCCAGTCATAGAGCAACATATGGAAATCCTTTATTTCTGCACTGCATACCACTGTCAGTCTGCAACATCATTCTAAAAATGTGCCTTGTAGGGGAAGAACTCAACCATTTTCCTCATGTGAAAGATTGTTTTAGAATACTAAACACATGCTTATGGGGTAATCATCAGAATGACCAAAATAATGTGTAACAGAATGCCCCCCAAAGTATGAGGCTAGAACATGTGACAACCAAAATACTTTGTAAAATGCATGTGTGTCAGAAACAAGGAGCGCACCAATCGGGAACCTACAAAAAATCAAGCATATGCATAGAATTATACCATTTATGAGGTAGGCATTCCCATGCTCAGATTACAAGTGATTGAAATCACAAATGCAAGGCATAGCCACCAATTATACACTGTGGATCTATGTCATCGAAATTCTACATAGCCACAAAAAATACACCGTGGATCTATGTATGAGAAAGTATAAATTCAGACACAGGCACGAGACATACAAAGTGGATCTGTGTGTCAATTCAAATCATAAATACTCCATCACAACCTGGGCCAAAAAGATGAGATCCAGGGTCTTCAATCTCGTCATTTGTAAGTATGAATCTAAGCATGTGATTACAAGTGTTGAAGTCGAACATGGTAGAAACCACTTGATTACTGGTCATTGATGAAAACCGTTAACAAGTGCGAGGGAAATCACCATTGATGTCAATGAATCCCAAGGTACCCTAGTACAATCCAACAAATGTGAATAAATGAGCTGAAGTCGAACACTCAATGAAATCTCTCGATCAGGGACCAATGATGTGAATCCATTGTCGAGAGAGAAGAAACCTGCCTTTGAGGCATGCAGGCTCTAAGGTACTAAACAATTTCTAAGTCTTATTCCCGAATGATGAGTTGAAGTCGACATGAAAAAGGCTTGTGACTGGAGGAACTTGATGTATCCCCCATCAGTGAAACAAAATAAGTAACATATTTAAGGATAGATCAAAGTATGAAAAGGATTCAAAACTGACACAGGGAAGGATGACATGGTAAGAAATGACAATGCAACTGGCCGACTCGAAGGAGGGCTTGTTTGGACTTCTCTTGAACATATGAATGACATGACACTGGTCTTGGCAACATTGACTCAGAGACGACCTGAGATATGAATTTGATGAAAGCCAGATGAGAGACAAATGGATTTCCCAACCCGGATTCGAATGACGAAGGGGGGGTCATGTTCAAGAGAGACCAGTACTGCAACTAACACAGGTACAAAAACACATCTCTTTCCCAAATTTTCCCCCACCATTTCTGGCGAGTACCTATTTATTTTTACACAAGCTTGAGGAGGATAACATATGCTTGTAATGTAAGATCATCCTTCGGATGATTCCCTTGGATTATTTTTAATGAACCCTAAGAAGGAGTGGTTCGGTCCCATGTGGGTCTTTCGATGTTTGTTTAACAAGTCCAAAGATAGAAAACATGGGAGTTTTTCATGTTTATAGAGTCTGAAAAAAACTTTAAAGAGAACTCTCTCAGTTCCTTTTTCGTAAAATAGTTCGACAGGACCGAAAACGTGATAAACTATCGCCCATCGAATGTTTTATTCAAATACTTTTACGAGCGTAAACATAACAAGGTCGCTCGACAATATTTTCATTTTTATGGAGTGTGAAAAGAGCTTAAATGATACTCCATGTGTGTCATTTTTCGTGTTACCAAGACGTGTACGAAAGGACGACAAAAGTATACTCAGTTGCATCTCATAAATTTTTGAGCATGAGAATGAACGAAGAGTGAACTTGAGGTTTTACTAGAAAACCCTAAAAAGTATCGATATGCATAACGAAGAGAAAACAAATTACAGAACAAATATCCAGACCCTGTTAATTAAGACTCTAGTCTTCCTCCTGCAAGAAACAAGACACTTACGAAACTATTAGTTATGAGGTTTCATAACCAAACACATTTTTATAATATAAATTATTATTAAAAATGACAAAATGAAATAAATAAGCGCAAGAGTTCTTTTTTTACCATTTCATTTGTATTTGGTCAAGAACTTGTCAAAAAAACCCCTTTTCACCCCCTATTTCGGCGGTCGATTGCGAGGATCATGGGCAATCAATCAAGGAATGGTTTGCGTGGAAACAGTAAGTACTTTATCTTCTTCCTTTTCAATGGTTTAAAATTTGTTTTTGGTGGTCAAAAGATGATTTTTTGGGTGATTTTTGGGCCGGTAGGCATGCACTGGGGCCACTGCAGGTGGCCTATATCAGGCCCTGTGGAAATCAAGGATTTCCGCAGGTGTCCAACAACTCACCGACAAAAATCCCACACTGTAACTGAAGCTTAGTTGCAGCATTCGAAAACCAAAAAGGAAAAGAAAGCGTTGAACCAAAAAGAATTCCAAAAAAGGTGGATAAAGGTGCTAACTGCCCTCTTTTACTCCCATGCAGGTGTTTGATTGCAAAAATGTTGGAATGGAGAGAATGTGAGCATGAATATGATGACTCAATGGCTTTGAATGATCCAAGAACCATTGATTCTCTTCGGTAATGTGGCATATTGAAGTTTTTCAAGGTCCAGGGCATGAGAGCCCAACGAAGACTATTAGAGTACTTGGTCAATATGTGGGACGTTGAACAAGTATTTCACGTGGGTGTTCTTGTCCTCTCCTTGGACATTGAGGATATTTATTTTCTGACGGGGCTATCCCATTGTGGGACACGGGTGTCTCTGACAGGGGAGGTGGTGGCTTTCTGATGAGAAAGTATATCTGTCAAGACTCTGAACTGGATGTCGAAAGGCACAAAGGTAAAGTGGCTATCCAAGGTGTGCATGATCTGACTCTTAGAACCATCCTCTTTACCATTGCACGAATGGTAGGAAGCGTGTCACTGCACATGGCACTCCAGAGTTATTTTCAATATTCCATTGACTGTCTGGAACCTCAAGTATTCAATTGGTTTGACGGTTTTCTCCAGAGTATGAAGACACAACTCACTAAAAGAAAGAGAGGAGACCTAAAGAAGTTTGGGTATGGGTCCATTTTGGTGTCTTTCTTCTTAGAAAGAGTCCCTCATTTGCAGCTACAGGTAGAGTGGGGGTTGCCAGCCCCACGAGACACAAGAATGAAATGGTGGTGTGACCTTATGGCATGACACGTAGCAGGCCCTATAATCAAGTACAATGATGCATTTTTTGATTGGTTAAGGCCCCAAATCTTGATGATTGATGGTTATGTGTATGCCAACCTGGACTTTCGGGGTGATCCCGACTTGGTTCTCCCCGAGGGATTTCATTGGGGAGATCTAGGTAAGAAAGATATTTTTTTCTTTATAATGTTTTTGTGGTTTTTAGGATATTAGATGTTTTTTGTGTTTTTGATCTAAAGACTAATCAAAGACTTTTGACTATGCAGATGTAGGGCCACATCAACCTCTGGGCACATCTGCGATTCAGAGGTGAGGAGAGGCATGTGTGGTAGCAGGGTGGGACATCAACGACTATGAGGTGATGGAGTAGAACTTAGAAGGCTTGACGAAAGACATCCCCGACATGTTGATAGAGGAGGTCCCAAGGCATTATCAATGCCATACTGTAGGTGTGTTTGACTCACTTAGTTGGTTACTTCGCTGGGTAGCATGGGCAGTGGTGTGCTATCATGAGCGACATCCATGATACTATTTCAAGCGACATCTATGATGCTATTTTGTAGGATCCATGGGCTCTATATTTTGATATTTTGGTCCTTGGATGGAAAACACTTTTTTGTAAAAATTTTCCATTATATATATACATGAGGCTTCTACCAACTTACTTTGCTTTTACATACAATGTGTAATGTGTGATTGGATTTATAAATGTCTCAAATTTCTGTCTAACACATAATTAGTTAGAGCATCATTTAATGTATTTAGACATCTAGGAATGTGTTGATATTCAATATAATCAAAATAACGTTCCAAGAGACGAATTCGTAGTTATACCCGTAACAAAGTAGGACTTCGGATAGTGTAGACATTACTTAACTTGAGTACTAATAGATGTGAATCAAGTCATACAACGAAGTGATGAATCCCAAGTGAGATAGAATCGGTTAATAATTCAATGACTGTGCTATATTCTGTGATATTATTGGTTGCACAACCGAGGCAAACACCTTGTAAACTGATAAGTTCGTTGGTGGATGCATAGATTTCCCAAGCAACAGAAGCTAGGTTCTGAGTACTACGACTAGCACCATCTGCAAAGCCAATATAGGGTAGATAAGACGTGGACATCTGGAAACCAAGCACAATGCAAGGTAAGCAGTTGGGGGTCGAAACCGAATAATGAAAAACACACAAGAGTATGGTACAATAAAAGTACAAGCACTCATGCAGAGACAATCTAAGCATAGTACTTCTTCAAGTAAATCCCATTTCTAGGTTCACTCAAAGGAATGTCGTCCCAATGTACTAACTCATAAGATCGCTTCTCTAACACTCATTTGATGATATATGGACCACTCCACATAGCATCAAATTTTCCGGCTCCTAGCAGATCACGATCTTGTTCATAAAGGAGAACTAGATCTCCCTCAGAGAAAACAGGCAGCTTTACATGCTTGTCATATTGGGATTTTACGTGTTTCTTCTAGGTTTCAATAACTAGGGTGGCATCATGATGGGTCTCATCTAATTTCATATGATACAATAGACGTTCCTCTTCAACAAAGGTGTTTGGGAGATTTTCGACGGATAGCTTCAAGGATGGTATTTCACATTCAATCGGGAGAACCGGTTCAATGTCGTAGACTAGTTGAAAAGGGGTAAATCCCATAGTAGACTTCACAGACATCCGATAGGCCCATAATGATGAAAACAACATCGTGTGCCAGGTGGTCTTATGGATTCCTATTATCCGACAAAGCATAGTGATAAGGATTTTATTTATTGCTTCGACTTGGCCATTTGCCTGTGGATAGTAGGGGGTTGAGTTTTCATGTTGAAGACCCAACTTGTTGGTAAGTTCAGACATCATAAAGTTTCGAAAATGGATACTGTGATCAGTAATGATAGCTTGTGGGATCTTGAATCGAGTAATAATATGATTAAATATGAAAAGGGCTGCAATTTTCTCGGTATTGTCGAAAGTAGGCATCGCCTCGGCCCATTTGGTGAAATAATCCATGGCTACAATAATGTATCCATGCCCCCCAGTCGAGTGAGGGTTACAGGTCATGAAATCAATGCCCCATTTCGTGAAAGGTCCAATGAAAACTATAGGGTGTAAGGGAGCGAGGTGTGATCTTATTTTATTATTGTATGTTTGGCAAGCATGGCATTTTTGGACGGAAATAAAACAATCTTTAAATAAAGAAGGCCAAAAATACCCTGCTCATAAGATCTTCTGGGCAGTAGCATACCCAGACATGTGACCACCACATGTTCTAGAGTGGCAGTCATTCAAATATTTCTCAGCTTCATCATAGGTGAGACATCATCGAAAAATAGAGTCAACCCCACGATGGTAAAGAGTGTCACCGAGAATAATGTACTGACGGGCTTGGTAATGTATGCGATGGCAGTTAGTGCTAGACAAATCGGGCCATAAAGTCTGAGTTTGGAGATAGATAATGATATCCCCATACCAAATGTCATCAAAACTGATTAGAAAAAGGGATTCGTCGGGTAAAGAATCCTCTGCTACATTCTCTATCTCAGGGAAGGTCACATATCAGTTCGGAAAACACCAAGGATTTCTTAGATTTAGTGTGTTCAAATTCTAAGTCAAACTCCTGGAGAATTACTATCTATTTGGATTATTTGCCCCCTAGAAATTGGCGTGTAAGAATGTGTTGCATGGGGTTGCAATAAAAAATTACAGTGGTCTTTCATAGTAAGATATAGTGACAGAAACATTGGACAGCTTGAATAACTGCCAAGGCTAGTTTTTCAACATGTAAATATTTGGCTTTAGTAGTCGTGAGACTTCGACTCAAATAATAAATGACTTGTTCGTCGTGTGAATCATCTTCTTGGAATAGAACCATGGAGATGGTAGAGTCTGAAGCAACAAGATAAAGGGAGTAATATTGACTATAATCGGGCGGGAAAAGTAATGGGGTACAGGTTAAAGTCAGTTTCAAAGCTTCAAATTATTTGTTGGCAGTGGAATCCTATACAAACTCGGAACCTTTCTTGAGCAGTCGAGTAAATCCAAGCGTTAATTGACCATAGGTTGGGATGAAAATATGTAAAATGTTTTCCTTCCCTTGCAAACTTTGAAGCTGGCGAAGTGAAGAAGGAGGAGGGAGATTGAGGATCGCCTCAGCCTTCAAAGGATCAACCCTGATCCCCTGACGTGACACGATAAAACCTAGAAGTTGACCGAAATCCACACAAAAAGAACATTTGTGTGGGTTTAAGCGTATACAATAGAACCGACAACGCATGGTCACTACAATGCATGGAATGTGTCGGTAGGTCATCTAGATATGGTTGTACAATGTGCTTAATATCATGAAAAGAATACGACATGGCACATTGAAAAGTTGCACCAACATTCTTTAAACCGAAGGGTAGTTTTCGGTAGGCAAAGGTGCCCCAAGGACAAATAAAAGAGGTTTTGTGTTGATTCGTGGGAAATATGTTGATCTAATTATAGCCGGAGAAACCATCCATTAAAGAGAAGATTTCACTCCCAGCGCAATCGTCGATGATCTGGTCAACGAAGGGGGTGGGAAAGTTGTCCTTAGGACAAACCTGATTTATATCCCTATAATTGACACAAACACAGATCGTACCTTGTTTCTTGTTAACCAGAACGAGATTGGATACCCAATCAGTTAAAGCCATAGGATAAATAAAGCCACTTTTAAGAAATTTTCAACCTCAAGCTTAATACCAAGTGCTTTATGGGGGTGGACCAAATGAAGTCTCTGTTGGATGGGTCTAGCGCCTGGGTACCTCTTAATTTTGTGTACAAAAATATCAGGGTCAATACTATTAGGATATTTAGACACTTAGGAGTTAGTTAATATATACTTGGTCTATTGTGTCGTTAGGCAAAAGTGTGTTTTCTAGTGTGTTTCTTTAGTGTGCATTAGTATGCATTTGTAGTTAGGAAATTCGATGGTATTATAACCCTAATTTGCACTAGACATGCTTACCTGGCATCAATCCATCTCAGGTTCCTTCTTTGCCAAAGCACTGCTGAACAAATCTTCTTAAAAACACTTTTTATAAAGGCCCACGCACCCTGCTCTATTACTGCATGCGTGTACATGCTCGATGACCCAAAACAACCCGTGTGTACCTTAAAAAGCACGAAAAAAGGAAAGTTGCCGACGGAACACACAACTTTGGGTGAGTTAACTAAAACTTCTGGCCATGCATGGCTAAGGGTTCATCCAAATACCTAGCTTCTTGTAGCCTATAAAAGAAGGGTTAGGGGTCCCATTTGGANAATTGCACATTCCCTTTGTCCCAACCCTTTAACCTTCCTTGTGCAAAGAGAATGATAGAGAAAAGAAGTTGGAGGACAGTTGAAGAGGAGCCCAGGACCAAGTTCGTGGAGCAGTGGACAACTTCATCATTGTAAGTTGATTTGTTGAAGTTAATAATAAAAAAATACTTTTCCTGTCCCACCATATGAGGTTTTTATGGTTTATTGTATACTTGTTTATTGAATCTCTAACCCATTAATCTATATATCAAATGCATGTGGATTTTGTTGTTTGTTTTGTGTGAATGCAGGTTAGCCTTGGGAGGAGAGATGCAATCAAAAAGCGATCAAGCGCGAGGAAGGATCTACATCAAACATTCGTAATAAGGTATGCTCACTTGATCTTCTTAACCATGTGTTTGCTTAAGAATAATGAGGATTAGGTCTGGGACGATGGTAGAAAGTAGATATCTTTAGGTCTTTTCTGCATTCACAATTTAACCCTAAGTGCTAGTCCATATAGGGATTTCCCACTCACAATAGAATTGGCAACCACACTGGGGAGATCTCTAGGGCTCCTCGGGATATTTTTGGGTATTTTTAAGAACTGGTTTCATTTTTCTTTTTTTAAAGTTTCTGCAAAAGTCTGAGCTAACAGAGATTTTGGTCTTCCATACCAGTTATCTCTGTTTCTCTTCTTGACTATAAAGTTTTTTTCCAAGACCCACAGAGGTACACACGGCCTATATAAGGTATGCACGTGTGTACCCGTGCCCTGCATTCTCACAGCCCGCGTGTACATGCTAGTTGAGAAGGTGATAGTCGCGTGTATGATTCCAGAAAATTTCTTTTAAAGAGGCAGTCATCCTCTCCCCTGTCAGAATTAGTCCTTCTCAGGGGTTTTCTAGAAATCCTTCTAGTCTTTGTTGTTTGCAGTCTATAGCTTAGGTTTCACCTTGGATTGGTTTGTTCTATGAAGTTTTCCTTGAATTATTTTCTTTTTCTGTTTAAATTAAGTGTCTGAGTCTTCAAGAGATTTTGGTTCTTAGTACCAGTAGTCTCTGGCTGGGCTGGCTTGCTTGGATTTTTATTTTTTTTAGAGTTTTAGATATACATGCGGCCTGTATAAGGCCATAACGCGTGTACACGCTCTCTGATTTTACACAGATCACGTGCACACACTTGTTGTGGAACTGTCAGCAGTGTGCCTGTGGAGAGAATTTTTTGTTGGAGGTAAGGCAGTCATCCTTTCTTTTGACAAGAATTATACCTCTCAGGTTTGGGTCTCTATCATAGCGGTAAGTAACTTAGGTTTGATCACATCGATAGCTTTTTTTTTTTCATTTAGAAGTTTTCCTCAAAATTTTTCTGTTATAGGGTTTTTAGACAAGTGTGAGAGTCCAATTTTAATTTGCTTGTATGTGATTTTTTAAATTGACTCTTTGCGATCTACGCTTAGGCCAGAAAGTGTTTTTGGTTTTGACTTGTTGATATTTTTCCTTTTTGCTTTCTGAGCATTCAAATAAAAAAAATATTTTATTTCTTTGTTGGTTAAAAAGTGTTGTTTTGCATTAATAACTAGGGAAAAGTCTTTTCTTTCATAAGTTCTTGACAGTTTACTTAGATAATAAGTAGCTTATAGTCGAGTGAAATCCTTCTTTGAGGTTGTTGTTCAAAGATCTTAGAAATTTTTTTAAGGTTGAAAAGTTGTTTAAGAGTTAAGTGAAGTAAAGGTTTTTGTTTCCAGCTTTCTGTTTATTTTGCTTTCATCTTTCAAACATCACTAGTTTCACTTTAATAACCTTTGAATTAAGACAATCCATAAAAATTAACACTAAATCTAAAATTCATTAGACTTTTTATTTTTGTAGGGTCAACCAACTAGTTTAGGGTTAGGGCCTTGAATTAGGTTGGAGAGGAAACTCTTCAAGGCCATTAAAATCAAACATTGGAGTCTGAGTTAGGGAGTGTCAAAGTCTAGTATCGTGAAATTTATCTGGGACCCCCCTCTAACACAGGGGATAGACACGAGGTCACATGCAGGTAGGTAGTGGAGATAACCCCTCCAAAGCTAGACCAGTCGTAGTGGAGAACACATATAGAGAGCTTGTCTTGGGATTCCGTCGATTGCATTGTCCACGGACCTTCATGGGTCTCGAATCTGTTCAAGGTCCTCAGTTGTCTTCCATACCACTTGATTTCAATACCCTTGACAGGTTTTTGGCTTGATACCCTGCTCATTGTGGTCTACCCAACTTTCGACTGTACTCTCTTGGTGATTGTTCGCGCGCTGGCAACCTAGTTGCCTATCTTTTTAGGGACATACATAGGTGATTAGGGGGTATACCATGGTACCTAGGACAGACATGGGGCCATTATTTGCAGAGTATACCCGGAGGGTGCTTCCGTGTTCAAGTTGCACTTGCAACGGTAAGTTTCTCTAGTGTTGGTTGTTGTAACTATTCTTCCAATTAGTTTAGTGTTTGCTTGTTTTATCTTGTAGGTACTTTTTAGTGAGTGTTGTTTTTTGAACGAATAGATAGCCCTAGAGTGTCTTTGATATTCTCACACAGTGGAGGATCATGATCTCCACCAGTCATGAAGGCTTCAGTGCCTATCACCGGTTACACTGGAGCCACCCCTGCCACCACTAAGGTGAAAGCTAGACCAACAAGGGTCTTTTGAAGTGATCGGGTCACAAGAAATTGTGCTCGACCAACATCTGGAGGAAACAACTGTTTTAGACTTTGGAGCAAAAGATCTTGGTTGACCTGAAACTCCAACCACTGATCTTTAGGCACCCAACATCGTACCGATTCACCCTTATGAGTTCCAGACGGTGTCGCACACAACAATGGAAATAAATGCTGTCACTCCCTCTAGGAATTCTTCAAATCCCACTACGGTTGTCACCATAGGAGAGTTTCCACCTCCTAACCCACCGTCACTAGTTTAAGCCACCATGGTATCAGCTGCCTCTACCTCGCATAGTGGTCCGATCCCATCTATGGTGGCGGCCACAACCCCTTTCCCACCAAGTTTGATAGGCCCTCCGTTCTCATACGGGATGCCTATCTCAGGTACAAGTCCTGTACTTTCCTACTTCACTTCACAGACTTTACGTCTGGGGGCAGGGAGCTCTAATGCTCCTCTGCAAGGTCACATGGGGGGCACTTCAACTCCTTTTAACACTTTCCCTTATGGGGGAGGTCATATACCTCCTTCATCCCCTTCGCTCGGTGGCACGCATCAACAACCTGCTGGGCCACCTGCACACCATATTTTATTTGGAGTAGGGAGTCAAGGACCACCTTCGCATAATATGCCGATAGGTTTGACACCATTTTATTTGTTCGGTGGGTTTGGTAACAACGCTTTCTCATCAGCTACTTTCTCGACTGGGGGCAACCTTGATTTCTGACAACCTATTCCTATGCAGGGTACTATTCCTGCACAGGGGGCTAACCCAGGAACTTATTCTGCATCGGGACCTTGGAATTATTGGCAGGGATCTGTTCCCTTGTCAGGAATGCTGATCTAGGGCAATTCTTTCCACATTCAATGGAACCTCGGACAAGGTACTATGCCTATCCCCATGGGATCAGCATGGGGCAACCCTTCCCAAAGTCCTCCGAATTTAATGCATGCCCATCCATCTACGTCTTATTTTGGGAATTAGCCGATGATGTCTCCTCACATGCAGAATCCATACACTGGTCATGGCCATGGTTTTTACCAGAACCCAAGCCAACAGTCAAAATTTTCCTGGAAACCTGGTGCCATTCAAAATCCACGTCCCTTTTTCCTCAGTTATCACCAACAACCCAAACTACTTTTCCTGGAAACCTTGCATTTTCTAGACTTGACAAGGTTGTTGAATGAACCTATCTATCATGATTCACATTGGCCCCCTATGCCGACGAAGTTACCTTCGGACATACCAAAGTTTGAGGCCAAGCCGAATGAATATCCAGGCAATCATGTGACTACCTTCCACCTTTGGTGCTCATATAACTCGTTGAAAGACGACTCCGTATAGTTGTTATTGTTTCAACGTACTCTCATTGGGAGTGTCATGAAATGGTACATTGAGCTCGATCGCTCAAGATACTCTTCCTTCGGTGAATTGGAAATAGCCTTCCTAAACCATTTCCAATTACTTGTGAGATACAACGCTGACACAGAATTGCTGGCCAATTTCGCATAGACAAAAGTGGACCATATCTCTGATCACATCTGAGAATGGAGACAGAGTTTAATTAAGGTACCAGTCCCGCCAGCATTCCTGCTCGAGTGGTTCCTTTAGTCTTTGGTCCCGCAGTTATCCAAAGATGTCGTGACTTCAGGAGTGTTTTCAGAAGAAGACGCCATCATGAGAGCTCAACAACTTGATCTCATCTATTCTCATTCTGGTTTATTATACGAGATCTTTCTATATGTGCCAGGCTCAATACTTGATAAAACTAGATAGAGAGCTGGACCACATGCCGATGTTATTGTTGGTTCAGCACAAAAAAAGCCCGCTGAGTACCTGACGAAGCAGTTGTAGCAACTGTCTATACAACCCACAGTATCCAACCAAACTACTATTTTGGTTGCTCCCCCTACTAAAACGTCGGATGTACACACAATGTAATTGACAAATCCAAAGGCCACCCAACAGCCTGAAGAAAAAAGAAAACAATGAAAGAAGGGTAAGGAGGATAAGAAACCCACTGATAATGCTGCTGGGGGAACACTGAGAAATGAAAGGTGAGGTACCCATGCAACCTATGTTTGGAAGACCACCCAACCCACCTATGTCCCCGGCTTGCAGAGGCCCAAAAGTTTGTGACACAACAAAAACCTACTTTGTTAACCAATCCATTTCAGCATGAGAAAAACCTAACCCAATCCTCTCCAAGCGCAGAAGGGGGGAGTCAAGGACCCTCTCCATCCTCGAAAAATCCCTCATCCACGAATGTATATATGATGAAGGGTGATGCTTTCATATCGACTAGAGAGCATGACTACAGTAAACCAAGCACTTCTGAGAAGGGCAAAGAAGCCAAACTCCCATCTTTTCCTCTACAGATTGAGAAGACTTCGGGCAAAACAATGACATGCATCCCAAAAGGCACGTTATAAAAAGCTTCTCACAACCCAAACACAAGGGACACCCAAAACTATTCGGTTGTGGAGGATTTGTCTCAAACCCCTTGTGCGATGTCCGCTTTGGAGGTCCTCCAAAGCTACCCTTCTCAGAGGAAATCTTTGTTAACCACTTTAGGATCTACCGAGACTTGTAATCTGGGTACCATCATGCTAGATACAATTGACTTAAAACCTTGTCTGCCTTACCATGTAGCATTTCGGATAGTAGTGGCTCACCCCACGAAAAAATTTACTCGCAATATTTTCCGCACGATGGTTGATGAGGGCACCTCGACATGCGTTATGTCATTGGCATGTTGGAAGGCCATTGGCCAGCCCGTTTTGTCTCCATCGCCTACTCTTCTCACTACTTTCAACAGTTGTTCATTTCGACCACATGGTATCATTCCCTCTTTTCCTATGCAATTGGGAGGGAAGACCATGTGTGTTGAGGTAGAAGTAGTCGATGCATCCCTCAACTACAATCTTTTGTTAGGAAGGAGTTGGACTTATGCCATGCAATTAGTGGTTTCTATAGTTTTCTGGGTCTTGTTAGTTCCACACGAGGATCGGATTGTAACCATTGATCGATTGTCTTTCTCCAGACCTGACCCTTCATTGGGGGTGTCCGTGGTCCTGATGATTGATAATACTCAACCAGGTGTAGTCAACATAGGGGTTGGTTTGTGCCCATCTTTGATGGGTACCTTCGATTACCCACCCCCTCAAGATGATGTCAAGTTCATATCTGACCACCATAAGGTTGAGATTTTCCAAGTTTCGTTGTTTTGCATGACTTCCTTCACCGATCCGTGGATACTTCCTTCCCCATCGACCACGATGGAGGGGATAGGGCACCCGGGCATGTCCATGCCCTTGTCCACAAATGAAGTAGCGTACTCTTTAGTCCAACAATCTTCAACCAACCCAGATCCAACTCCTGTACAAGAGTTTTATCCGCTTCTAGAGCCTATTTGGGCTCAAGGTTCTCTCGCTAACACCGATTCGTTAGACTTAGTCTTTCCCTCTGATGAAGCAGTAATTGAAGCAATGACTAGTCCGGACAAACCCTGGGATGATCTTCATCATAGATCATACTTTGTTCGAGATTTAAGCAGAATCGAGGCCGGAGAATTCACTTTGACTATGACTGGAGATAGGTCTTGTCCTATTAATCCGTTAGCTACACACGAGGTCTATGCTAAGGGTAATATGGAAACCATCACTGAAACCATACCGATCAATATCTCCAGAACCCCTGTCATTTTGGAGAATGTTTTCATCGGAGCTGACTACTCCCCCTGAGAGATTCAAATCTACATAGATCTATTTAAAGAATTTCGTGATGTTTTTTCCTGGTCTTACGAGGAAATTCCAGGCATCGATCCAAAAATAGTCGAACATGAAATCACAACTTATCCATATGCCAATCCTTTCTGGTAGAAGCTTCATCCAATTAACCCCAGGAAAGTAGAAGCCATTAAGGTTGAAGTTGAGAAACTGCTAAAAGCCAGTTTTATCTATCCTATCCATTTGACCCAATGGGTGTCAAAACCCATGCCGGTCAATAAAAAACAAGGCACAATTCGTGTATGTATAGACTTCCGTGATTTGAACAAGGCTTGTCTCAAAGATAATTTTCCCACACCATTCATCGACCAGATAATTGATGAATGTGCGGGTTGCGAGGCCTTCTCTGTCATGGATGGTTTTTCAGGAAATAACCAAATACAAATCAAACCGGAAGACCATCACAAAATGACATTCATCTGTCCATGGGGTACATTCACATATCGTAAAATGTCTTTTGGTCTCAAAAATGCTGGAGCGACCCTTCAGCAGGCCATGTCTTTTGCTTTTGATGACCTCAAGCATATAGTCAAGGCCTATTTAGATGTTAGCATCTCGATCTCACAAGAGAACGGATCATCCCACACACCTCTGACTCATCTTTGAGTGTTGTCGCTACTTCCGGATTCACTTGAATCCAAACAAGTGCATATTTTGTGTAACATTAGGATGTTTGTTAGGTTTCATAGTATCAACAACAGGGATTATGGTCGATCCTCTCAAGGTTGAGGCAATAATTCAGTTGCCTCCCCCATGCACAATCCTTCAACTTTAGAGTCTACAGGGAAAGGCAAAATTTTTAAGATGTTTCATCGCCAACTATGCCAAGATCACAAAGGGCTTTATGCACTTACTGAAGAAAAACATTCCTTTTCATTGGGATGATGCTGCCCAATGATGTTTCGAAGAGTTGAAACATGCCCTCACGACTGCCCCTTTGCTTCGGCCACCTAACTATAACAAAGATTTCTTATTATACCTCGCTGCAACAGAGTCAACCATCGACATGGTATTAGTTCAAGAGGATGACCTGTTCTTAGAATATGTGATTTATTACCTGATCCAAGGCCTTGTAGGACCAAAACTCAATTATTCTCACATAAAAAAACTTGCGTTGGCAGCAGTTCATGTTGTTCAACGTTTCCATCATTATGTTATGTTTCGCAAGACCACCGTCATTGCTGTCGTGAATGCATTCCAGTACATGTTGACACGACGGATAATAGGTGGAAAGATCAGTGTATGGATAGTCATCCTCCAGGAGTTTGACTTAGATTTTGTTTCTGTGAAATCCAAAAAGTCACTGGTTTTCACAGAACTTATTTCAGAACTTCCGGTTGAGTCAGGTGATTTTGTGCTCAAAGAGTCGCCTATCAGAGGAGATATGTTTTTGATCACCTCTTCAGATCCCTGGTACGGAGATATACTTATCTATCTCTAGACTTTGAAGTGCCCCACCTCTGCTTCTCGTGATGAGCGTCGATGCATATGCCATTAGGCTAAGAATTATCTCATACTCGATGATACATTGTATTGGAGAGGTGTAGACTGCATCCTGCACCGATGTGTCACTCACGAGGAAGTAGTTATCATGCTTAACGATTTCCATACTGGAGCCTGTGGCGGTCATTTGTCTGGGTTGGCAACAACTCAAAAGATTTTATGAGCAGGTTACTTCTGGTCGACACTAATCAAAGATTGTATCGAATCGGTCAAGAAGTGCCACCTGTGCTAGATCTTCTCTCGGAAGATGAGGGCACATCCCACTCCCATGTTTCCTGTCATCACAGTTGGTCCCTTCACCAAGTGGGGGATTGAT
>SNQJ01S0208084.1:0-16208 GCA_010110895.2 Picea sitchensis
TGAGAAAAATGGAAATATGTGTGTCTCCTCTGCTTCTTGAAGATGGGTTCTTTCTATTTCCCTCATGCTTCCAACAAAACGAATTGAAGGTGAATTGGTGTACACGCTCAACAGAATAAGAGATGTGCACCAGTTCTTTTGGTACACACTCTCTTTCAACACTCACCGAACAAGAAAAACGAAACGACAAAGGCGAATTACACACAGGAAAAATAGATAACGCAAGATTCAACAAACTTCATCATTCTATTAGAGGGTATTTTCCCTTCTTAAACATTCAATACGATTTTCTACAATTGGTACATGCTGCTTTTCTTCTGCAATTCTCAGTGCATTTAGATTCACAAGAGAAGTTTCCCGTAGAGTTTTATGACACAACTAACTCTACTCTAAAATAGACATTGCCATTATTTATTTTAGATTGGGGAATGCTTTATTACAATACGAGATTGAATGATCAGAAAACTAGCATAGCATTCTTTCTTCTTTTTGTATTTCTTGTTGCATATGACTTGAACTTTATTGTGCACTTCCTAAGGAAGGTTGATGTCCTTCCTTATTGATCCAATTGCTCCATGTTTAGATCCGGAAGCGTCCTTGCTTCCGCCACCCACAGAGGGAACTTTTGTTGCACTATCTCGATTGTCATCTACTTGTCCTATCTCTGGCGTTTGGCATTGTTTCCTGACCAGGTAGGAAACATGATGTTGCTTGGCACGATCTAGTGTTATTTGCAAGGAGGGTGTGACTAGAGTGTGTTTCTGTGATGAATTCTGAATGCCACTATGTTCATCTTTTTGTGCGCGATGTTGATGTGATGATGCTAACGTATGCAACATGAGAAGCATCTTTGTGGGAACTTGGTATTGAATGTGAAGACAGACCTTGAAAGGTAAGAAGTATGTGGAAGCATGCATGGCCTTTTTGTAAAGGTGCCACTTCTGTAAACCTGGAATCAGGAGGTGGAATTATTTGGCGTAGTGGATGTCAATAGATTTGGCTGAGGACAGGGTCTCAGAGTGGTAAGTAACCGGGTGACCTCCCTGTTTATGCATTGCTCCAAGGGAAAATTGAGAGGTAATATGGGGTAAAGGATAACACCATTTAATTGTTGGTTGGGTGTGGGAATGGGATGTGGTAACTAGAGGACGTTTGATAGTATCTTGTGGAACCGGGTGAGATCATGGAGTCTTGGGTGATGTGGCATGCATAAGATCGATAGATGTAGCTCGTGCTTGAGAGGGTGGGGGCCTTGAGGGAGACTGTGAGGTTTTGGAAAATTCCAGGAGTAGAGGGATTATTATGGGAGGTGTCATATTAGTGAGGATATTGAGATGAAGCTGGTGGGTCAAACACAGAGAGACATTGGGGGTATTGATAACATGGTACGTGGCGATGGTAGCAGTTCATGACTGTGGTGAAGTGATGGACAATGAAGTAAGTACATAGGTGCGCCGAACCTGTTTAAGGTGGTATTGATGAGTATTGGCATGATACACCGCTTGTCGGTCTTGTTGGTAAGGAATATCGAGAAGGAGGTCAACGTAATCTAATGGTGACACATCGTAGATCACCATGTCATGAGAAGGAACAATGGAGAAGGTGATGACACAACATATAGCAATAGTAATGTGAGGATCGTTCTTATGGACCCAACCAAGATGATATGGATCGGGGTGTGGGGTGGTCGGGAGTTGCATGTGTTGGACTAATTCTCATGATATCAAATTCCTTTGATTTCCATTGTCCAGAATGAGAGTGGCGAGATCATTTTTAATTTGGCAGGTGTGAGTGAATAGGGGAACATTATGGAGTTGGTGATGACACAACATATAGCAATAGTAATGTGAGGATCGTTCTTATGGACCCAACCAAGATGATATGGATCGTGGTGGGGTGGTTCCGATGTGCCGTGTTGGACTAATTCTCATGATATCAAATTCCTTTGATTTCCATTGTCCAGAATGAGACTGGCGAGATCATTTTTAATTTGACAGTTGTGAGTGAATAGGGAACATTATGGAGTTTTGTCTCCCTCGCCTGAAGTTATGAGAATGAGGTGGGTCAACTTCGTTGGGGTTGGTGAGACAAATGATTTCTAGTTTCTCGAGAAACTCATTGGGTGTGGCCTCTACAAACAAGGTCTGATGGGGGTGGCTATTTTTATTGGCTCAACATTTGACAAAGTTATGGTTGTTGGTCTTGTGAAAATTACACAAAAGTTCCTTTTTGGTCTCCGGCGAGGAATAAGGATAAGGTGGAGAATGAGAAGGGGATGGGTTATCAACATGGTTTTGATTTGGTTGATATCGAATGTGAGGAGCCACCTTTCTTTCTACGGCCAAGGCCCATAAGAAATAATTGTCCAGAGAAGTGTTGTAAAAAAGATCTACCTCATGCCGGAGAGGTAACAATAAACTAGAATTGAACTTACTTATTAATACCTCATCTGGTTCTTTGACCTAAAGTTGGATGCATAGCTTGCAAAAGACGTCGATGTATCCCTGTAACTGACCGATCGGTAATTTGCCAAAGCTTGTAACCCACTTTGTGAAAAAATTCAAGGAAGGTAGCATGGAGGGTAGAAGTGTTATCTCAAGGCTTGAAAAGATGTCTTCCATGAAGTAATGAGGTGAGTTGTCGGGGACGGAGTGTCAAGCTCGACACTCAATTCTGCGCTGGTCAAGTGTGTGTCCCACCGTGTTTGGGCAATTCCCTCAAGTTGGAGACTAGCTATTTGAAATTTGGTAGCCTCCTCCAACACAGGAGAGGATTTTAAATACATGGAGAGACTACAAATCCAGGAATCCACGGTCTTGCCATTCATATGACCAACGCAATTGGGTAATTGAAACATGATACTAAACAAAAGATCCCCCAATTTTTTTTTTTTTTATGATGATCTTTGACTCACACTTGTGAGGTCTGAGATTTGTGCCCTCTTTAGGGTTTTGGCTAATATTTTGAGGTGCATTTGTTGAAGGAGACTATAAATGGATTTGATAGTGGGATGATCCCTTAGCAAGAAGGGACGTGTTGGATGTGGAGCGCATTAAATAAGAAGAAGGAAAGGCGAATTACTGGATGGGTGGGGCACCATGCTTTTATACAAAGAGATGGAGACGTCTGTCCTGTTGTCTACGTTGAGAAAAATGGAAAGTTGTGTGTCTCCTTCGCTTCTTGAAGATGGGTGCTTTCTATTTCCCTCACGCTACCAAAAAATGAAATGAAGACGAATTGGTGTACACGCCGCCAGTAATAAGAGATGCGCACTGGTTCCTTTGGTGCACATTCTCTTTCAACACTCACCGAACAAGAAAAATGAAAATGATCTCTCAATTACTCTCAGAGAAAATGACAAAGGAGAACTACACACATGAAAAATAGATAACACAAGATTCATAAACTTCACCGGCCCCATTAGAGGGTCTTTTTCCTTCTTAAACATTCAATAATGCATTTTCAAAATTGGTACATGCCGCTTTATTCAAAAGATTTCTAGATGTAGTGTCCCCGAGGACGAGCCCCATTGTAAACCATGTTTTGTGCTGAATTGTAATTAAGTGTTTATAGGTTGGTGAGACAAGTTTGTATAACCCTGTGGGCTTATGTGATAGTTAGGCCAAAGAGCCTAAGTGATAAAGTCCAAGAGCCTGATTTTTTGTATATGTAATCATGAAGAACAATTAATAAAACATAAACACCGCCATGTGCGTGACCACTGTTTGAGTGAAGGGGGACCAAGTCTCCACGGGGAAAGGTATTAGGGGATGGAAGGTGGAAAGGGGCTAAGTGTTGAGCTTCCAGGGGCTAGCCTGGCTTAGTTTCCCTAATAATATTTCTTAATATTATTCCAAAAGATATGCATTATATGTTTTAACCCAAGTCCTTTGGAAGGATAGGTGATTTTCCAAACGATATGAACGCATGTTGAAGGAACTACGCAGTCGTGATGTAAGGGACAAGTGTCAAATCCCCAGCTTACGCACAGTGCTAACAGATGAGTCAGGTTGTGGGGTTCTCTTCCTCCATTCAAACCCAACCGGGTTCCGAAGGAATTGTGTGACCTTTGCAAGAGACCCTTGTGCAATTTTGCAACGGGAAAACCTGTTCGCTTTTTGAAACTCGTCTATCCTCCCGCTCGCACCGTGAGTTCGCGTAATTTCGCGGAAATTGCTTCAATTCAAAATCAACACCGTGGAGACCTCAGCCATTGTTGAGCTTGTTTGAGAAGTCTCAGAGCCAGATACCGGGTTGGATCAGAGTGGTCATGCAGATGGATTGTGCGTGAATTGTTGTCCAGTGCATGTGGTAATTGAGCCTATGTGTGATCTCTCTCAGGTGAGGGAGGTGATGCTGCTGGAAGAGGTTTCTTCCGTAGAGTGTCCAAAGACCACTTTCCAGTTCGGAGATTCCGGACCGCCCATTGCCAAGACCCGGTGAGGGAGGTTAGCACGATGGACTATGCTTGTGAAGGTATACCGGCTCCGGACAGCAATGTGGGGAATGAGAGTCCGATAGTAGTGGGCGTAAGATGGCATCCGGGAAAGAATCCTTCCAGATTTGGCGTGTTGTTTCCTCAGAACTCCTCACCAGCCTAGGATTCCTCGCTTGTGGGTGGAGCTAGTCCCAACTTGGGGTGATCCACTGTCGGTCGACGAAAGCAAAGGTGGTCTAAGGCCGGAGGTTCATGGAAGGCCCGCACTTGGTTGGTGATCTCTACCCACCGCTTTTACGCATAAGCTATGATGCTTTAATTATGTTTTTTTATCTCTTTGTATTATAATTATCATGCATTCCACTGTGCATTTGGATTAGTGTATTTTCCATGGATTTTCATTTATGTTAAAAATGATTCTTATGCTTACTCTGATCTTAATTGTATTTCTTTGTTTAAATGCATGTGATTAATTACAAATGAGAATGTGTTATTCCGCGGTAGTAACACCTACCCCAGAGCCAAGGTATGCTACAGTTATTCTAGGTTATCTACCAAGTGGTGTTATAGTACCCTTTGTGAATGAGTGAAAGGGGTGTTACAGCTTGGTATCGTGAGCTACTAAACATAGTAGCGTAAAGCAGCGCTACGTCAAAAGTACGAAAGCCAAGGTTTCGACATCGAGCCTAGATGGGCTAGTGGAGCGGTTTTTTGGACCGAAAATGTGAGGAGGATTTGGGCCTGGAATGGCCAATTTCGTACCTTGGTTTTCTCTAAAATGTCAAGGAGTTACTTGACGGTTTTTAAAGCTCAGGTATAGTGGTGTTATGAAACCACAACCATTGTGGTATGAGTCCATAAGGAGAGAGGACTCCACAATCGGTGGTGTGTTTCCAGGATCTATTCGAGGGAAGGCTAACCCCTGTGAGTCAGTCGATCTTGAGAAATTATTCACGTACCGGCCGGATCTACAGAGAGTCGTACCTGAAAGTTTTAAAGCTTGTGAATGGTGGGAGGGTGAAATCTCAAAAGGAGTTGGCTTACCTGATATCACGCTCGATATCGAGTTCGAGGTCGAAGGCCTGACATTTCAAGTTCAAATAGCTAGGAGGGAATTTGAGTCGTTCAGATATGAAGGGACGCTGTCAATGATCGCCCAATTGAAAACTGGACACCCTAATTCACATAGGTGAGCCGCTTACCCTTGGGTAATTGGCTAAGTCCCGGAGATTTGATATGAGCCATCCAATAGTTGAGATTATCGGAAGAGATGGAGCCACTCCATCGGGTATATCGGCTACCGGGTTTTGAGTTGACATAGAACTTTGTCACATCAGGAATCGCGAAGTTGTGAAATCCCCGTAGGATTGATCCGAAGCCGCCCGGCCGCTTGGGATACGTGGGTTGTGATCATCAACGCAGATATCGTGGGTTCGACATTCTTCAATAATCCTCAAGACAAGGCACCCTCAAGCATTTGAAATCAATGAAATAGTGAGAAACTAATTTGTGACCTTCCCATTCTTGGGGACGGTGGGTCAGATCGGTGGTCGGAAAAGTTCAAAGGAGAGTCATCCATCGGAACGGGTTTCGGGAATCGTGAATCCTGAGGACATATGTTTTTTGGCATTGGAAAGTCTGAAACCATGATAGGAGGTGTGTCATGACCGCGGGTCATATATGGGAGGTCGTGGTGAACTACCTAGCTCCAGTCTCGAGGGCTAATAGGAGTTAGAGCGACGGCAGCTCAAAATGCCGAAAAGGATCTACCAGATCCGAGAAAGATCCCACCGTTGGATTTTTCTAGGAGTGGATGTGGACACATGGATATGTACCACATGCCATTGGGTCAAGAAGAGAAGCGAGATAGGTGGATCTCGGCGACGCCAAGTTAAAAGCGACGCGGACCCTCCCCGAAATCTGGCCATGTCACCAAGTGGTGAAGGGCGACAACAAAATAAGGGCCCTCGAAGAATAAAGTAATTCATGATTTAGGGGAATCGCAAGATAAGGGCATGGGAGCACGACATTGAAACTCGCAAAGTCAAGCAGCTTTGGTGAACGAGAGGAGAAAAGTCAACATCGGCTTCTGGTTACGGAAAAGGGAGGCACTAGGGTTGATGCCACAACTCACGAAGGTGTGAATAGCAAAGGGTGATAGCACTTATCCTAGCTACGGCCATGTAGCGTGACGAGCGAGAGGAGCCAGCGAACGCACGATTCTTGAATATCGGCGGTTAGAGGAAATGAGTCGAGGGTCTTCGACTCACCAAACTCGCGAAGGTAAAAAGGCGACTCGTTCATGGATATCTAACTGCGGGATCTTCAGGACCAAACTCGAAGTCCCGGGTCCCAAAATCTCCTCAAGATAGAAGAATCAGAAGGATTTTAAGGACTACAACTTTCATGGTGTGGGCCCAGAATGTAAGGAAACCAATTTTTTGGAATTCGCGAATTGAAATGATAAAAGGTTGAGAGTCACTGCAAAATGAACTCCCCGGTGTCGAAAAGTCCGGTCCTGCAATCAAAACCTCAAGGATCTAAAATCCTAAAATGTCGAAACTTAATGTTTCAAAACCCAAAATTGCGAGCGTAGCCCGGAAAAGTTGTGAAATTGAAATATTTTCTTAACATCGATTGTTATGAAAGATGAGGAATTGTCAAGAAACAAAGACCTGACAAATTCTAATCATATGCACATTTGTATTGCAGAAGGCTGACGAGTGCCAAAACTGATTTGAATTGCCACTAAAGTGCGCGAAAGTTTGAAGACACATAATTCTTCCAATTTAGAAAACGAATCTCTAAGAGATAGTGTGGAACTTTTGGCATGAAGAGTGCACATATCCAAATAAGAAGGAGGATTATAGAGGGAACTTGTTTTAAGCTCAAAAGACTCCAGGAGACGAGCAAAGAGGGTGCCAGGAGGACACCAAAAATTCTTTTGGAAAACACCGGCGGTCAAGTCCCTTTGAGACGATTAGTTAAAAGCCTCGGAGGAGAAACAGAGTAAAGTTCATTACGCCGAGCTAGCGCGCCGTAAGGTGAAGTTGTACCTCACTAACCAAAGTTCGGAAGGAAAACACCATCGTAAAAAGAGATTAACAAGGATAGAATCGGAAGGTGGAGTGCTTCCAGAAAGAAGTGCCAAAACCCATGAGCCATCGGATCCAACCAACTAGAAACATAACGCTAAGAGTTATTCAGTACTTGAAGTCTCACGGGAAGTATTGAACCATCAATCTCAGGAAAGATCGAACCATTGATTCCTTCCATCGGGAATTCGGAGAATCGAAAATTGGGAGAACAGAGGAAGTTATTCTCAAAAACTCAACGCAGAACTTCACGCATTCATGAGGAAAGATCTAGACTATTGAATCACGACGAGTGTGACCTATTGATCTGACACACTTGTTGAATTTCATGAAGATGGAATTTGAAAGAGGGAAGGTAAATGATTTCTAATTTCGCTAACCTGGGTGAAGTCCCAATTCACGAAAAGGATCCACACCGCTGATTCACGAGGAGCTTTGAGGTATTGGATCTGACTCACGTATATTTCGGAAAAATAGAGACCGGAAGAAAAGTAGGGGAAACCGTTTTTCAAAACCCCGAAACGTGAAATTGCTCACCGCGAGGAATTGACCAGAACCTTCGAACCCAGAAAGTTGTGGACCTTTGACCTGAGGCAAATGGGGTTCGGGAGTTCAGACCTCAAGAGAAAGGAGGAGAGCTAATCCCCAAATTTCACTAGAGTTCACACCGGTGGAAGTTAAAAGAAGAGCTAGCACGCGCTAAACTCTTGTTTCAGATTTCAGGGATAAAGAGAGTCAAGGATGACTCATATCGAAACACCCAATACACGAAATCAAACGCATTTTGATATGCCGTAGTCACAGCCGCTGGCCATGTAGGAGAACCTATAGAACTCCGAAGAATTGAATGCTTGCGGGATCCAATTCAAAAAGGGTCATAGGGTTTGGCCCCAAGGAAAGAATGCTTGCAGTCGTCACAAAAGTTGCTGGTGGACTAGAATAGATATTTGATAGATTGATTGATTGAGATTAATAATAGATTTCATATAGATACATGATGACACTGATTGACTACATCATCGACATATTCACATTGATACACCAATATAGAACTTTAATGACTGATGACGATACACTGCACATATATGGAAAGATTATGAGCCACACTAAGTACTAAAAGATTCCTACTTTTAAAACTTGGGCTGCAACCTTATAGCTAACACTAATGATCACCGGCGAATTACTCCTTGGTGTAGTGTCTGTCGAGCGAAGGCATCCAATTAATTGGAAAAATAATGGAAGTATGGAGAATGTGGCAACACATTGGACATAATTCCAACCCATGGATGGTGAGAGATACATGAATGAGATAGAGAGAATTATGTAATTCAAATGCAAGGTGCACTAATAAGAATGCATTGAGAATCACACCTCATGCATAATAAGTGATATAATTGGCATACTAAGTGCAATGGTTGAATATGTTTGGTAAGTACATGAATATATATTGGTCAGTAATAAAACAATTATTGATGGCTGAAACAAGCTAACCACTGAAATTGAGAAAATTTTAGGAACTGTAAACACTGCAATAGGAAAGTTACAAGCCAGGCAGTCACAAGAATGGAGACTACAAACTCTTATGTTTAGAAATTGAAATAATGAACTCTTACTATTGTTAACCGTGGATTACGCATATGCATAACACAAGTCATTATATTGGCCTGCCGTTTGGTAATTGTGATTATCTGCCGTGCAAAAATTCTAAGATTGGCCACAAGATGATGTACATATTGAATTGCGATGCGAAAATACCGACACCTATTGGCAAAGATGCAAGATGAAGTCTTGCGTGAAAATTGTGGCAATTTGTGCCTCGTGGAAAATCACGTGGACACCTGATTCATAATGTGGCAACAACCAAGATGAATCATGAAATAGGATGTCATGTTTGGGAATAAAGCTGAATTTCCTTTCGAATTAACTGGAATTCCTAAATGAATTTTGTATGTTCTCTCATTATAACTGCATGTGGTTGATGCATGAGATGATGTTGATAAAAGTTAAAATGTTGGCTACAAAGAGTAACTCGGGAAGATGCTGACTGGAGACCTCTGAGGGAAGTTCGAACTCCCGGAGCCACGATACCTAAGACTTCCTGGGTCCTACCGCTTCCAAGCCCAAGGAAGGGGAGGTGTAGCAATCATGGACTGTGGCTTGTGAAGGTGTATACTCCCGATGGACAGTATGTGGGGAATGAGAGACCGCTGGTTGAGTACTACCGAGGTTTGAATGGTTGAGTGTTGCTATGGTCCTGCACCTTGGCCAGACCATGTGGATAAGGATTGTGACCATGGCTATCTTGGGAAGCCATTGCTCCAATCATGGAGTCATAAAGGCTCGCTACTCTGTGGTGAAGGTCTCTCAAATCAAAAAGATAAGTACAATTCCTCTATTTGTTCTATGTTGTGTATGTTGTATGTAGTTTTAATGTTATTGAATTTGTTTGTATATACATACATTGGCTAAGATTGAATATATGGTTTCATTATCAAAGATCTCGTGAATGTACCTAAGGTGTCTCATATTTCATTCCTTAAGAAATATATATACCCAATGCTAATCATATAATCATTGAATATGATTCGTGGGAACCGTAAAGTGTCCCGGTAGCGCATCCCGCATCTATACTGGCTGTGAAAAATAAAACAACTCCGAACGGAGCCATGGAGCTTGTAAGGGTCTAGTGGACCTGGTACAGTGCCGAGGACGGGACATGGGAGCATGCAAATGTTATATGCAGGTAGAGTACCCACATCTTTTGAAAAATTTTGAAATCTTGTAGATGTCAGGTAAAGTTGCACCGAGGACAATGCAAAATATGGGGAGGGGATTGTAGTGTCCCCAAGGTCGAGCCCCATTGTAAAACCATGTTTTGAAAGAAATTGTAATTATGTTTTATAGTCCGTGAGCCAGTTTGTATAAGCCGAGGCTTATGTGTTGTTAGGCCAAGGAGCTTAAGTGTTGAAGGCCGAGCCCGCCGTTGTATATGTATTCATGTAGAACAATTAATAAAACATAACACCGCCATGTGCAGACCGAATACGATGAATGAGTGAAGGCGGACCAAGAACCATAGTGGGTAAGGAATTAGGTCCGAAGGTGGGAAAGGGGCTGGCAGTTGAGCTCTAGCGTTTCCAAGGGCTTAAGCCCGGGAATAATATTTTAATATTATTCCAAAGATATGTGCATTATATGTTTTTAACCTAAGTCCTTTGGAAGGACACATGATTCCCAAGTGGTGGAAGGAACGCATGCAAGGAACGATGCACTCACATGGGCGATAAGGTCAACCCCGCACACGCAATAAAAGGCCGACGAAATGTGTTGGGGGTTCCTCTTCTCCATTCAACCGAATCGGCCCTGAAGCGCGGAACTGGGGACCTCTCAGAAGAGACCCCGCGTAATTATACAACGGGAAAAACCTATGTTTGTTCATTTTCTGAAAAGCCCGGTTAATCCTCCCCGCTCTGTACTAGAGAGTCTGTGTAATTCCCTAAGGAAATTGCTTCTCATGCAATTCCGAAAAATCAACACCGAGAGACCTCGCCGGCCATCACGAGTTTTAATTGAGAAGTCTCCGAAATCAGATTCCGCTGACTCAGTGGTCATGTAGGGATGGATTGTGTGTGAATTGTTGTCCAAGGCAGGTGGTAATTGAGCCTGTGCTGGTGATCTCTCTAGGGTGGAGGGAGGTGGATGTTGTTGGAAGAGGTTTCTTCCAGAGAGTGTCCAACACCGTCTACGAGCTCTGAGACTTCCTGATCCTAATTGTTGTTGAGACCCAGAGGGGAGGTTAGCACCCATGGACTATTCTGTGAAGGTGTATACTCCCAGAAGGAACATGCATGTGGGGAAATGAGAGTTTGGAAGTAGTGGGCATAAGATGGAATCCGGGAAGAATCCTCCAGATTTTATGTGTTGTTTCCCTCAGAATTTCTAGACTAGGATTCCTTGCCTAGGGTGGAGCTTAGTCCCAAATGGGTGATCCACTGAGCTAACGAGTAGGCTAGGCTAGGGAGGTTCATGGAAGGCCTACACTTGGTTGCTGGATTCTACCAATCGCTTTTACGATAAGCACCGTGATGATGCTTTAATTATGTTTTGTATCTCCTCAGGTAAGTTATAAATTATCATGCATTCCAATCGCATTTGGATTAATGTATTTGCCATGGATTATTTACGCAAAAATGATTCTTATGTTTACTCCGAGCTTAATTGTATTTCTTTGTTTAAATGCATACAATTAATTACGAATGAGACGCATTCTCAAGATAGTAACACCTACCCTCAGAGCCAAGGTGCTTACGCTTGAGTTCTCGGTTATCTACCAAGTGGTGTTATAGTAACCTTGGTAGTTTAGTGAAAGGGGTGCTATAGCTTGGTACCGTGAGCTGACAAACATAGTAGCAGAAAGGTGTGCTGCATATGTGCATTCAGATTCACAAGAGAAGTTTCCTAAAGAGTTTTATGACAGAACTAACTCTACTCTAAAATAGACATTGCCATTATTTATTTTATACTAGTGAATGCTTTATTACAATACAAGACTGAATGATCATAAAACTAGCATAGAATTATTTCTTCCTTTTATCTTGCTTGCTGCAGATGACTTGAACTTTGTTGTGTGTTCTCTAAGGAAGGTTGACATCCTTCCTTATTGGTCCATATACACTTTTGATATTGGATATGAGATCTATGTTTTCAGATCTGATTTGTTGAGGATATTATTGGTACAAATTGTTGGTACAAGTTATCATACATAGTTTGACTATATGGCTATTGACACAAAGTTAACTACTGTGGTGTTGGTACATGTTTACAATCACATATTTCACAGTGACAAAGTGATGCTGGTTTAATGCCATTTGACACTTATACTCTGTATGGTTGGACAAAGGAAAGGATAGGTGGTTGTATTCACCCTTCGATTGTAGCTGGAGAAATTAGGGGTTGTAGCCCTTTCTGGTTAGATCTAGAGAATCATGGAGTTGTAGATTCCTTAAGGTTGAAGCCCGAGAAAATAGTTGTAGCCTCCTTCTAGCTGCAGCTAAAGAATTGGGAAGTTGGAGCTCATGAATGTATTTATTTTTGATATATATAATAAAACATTCCGTGGTTTTTTCCATACTGGCTCTGCACATAAAAATATTGATGTAGTATATTTATCTATGATTACTTATTGTTCACTTCTTATGTATATTGCTAATATGGAATGCTATTGATAATATTCTCATAAATTAAAAGTACACATTGTGGTTAAAATGATTAAAAAAGTACTAATATTGATTCACACTCTCAAGAGATTCCAACAATTGGTGGTCAGTCCTTCAAGAAGCGCCTAAATCCAATCGGAAGGAGATTATGGAATACCAATAATGGAGTACCCAATGTTTGATGGTCACAATTATGGGTTCTGAGTATAAATATGAAAAACGCTTTTTGCTGTGAATAGGGATTTGATGTATGGCAATTAGTAGTAGATAGATACAAAGCACCAACCACTCCCCCAACATACAAGGATGAAAGAAACTCAAAGAAAACAATTCAAAGGCTAAAGGTAGTATTTTGAACAGTCTTACTAATCCAATATTTTTTAAAGTTATGCTAAAGATATATGGGATAAACTTCCAAAAGATTTTGTATGTAGAGATGCTAAATTTAGGGAGATAAACTCCAAACCTTCAAATCTGAGTTTGAACTATTGAAAATGAAGGAGGACGAAGATATTGTAGCCTAGTTTTTTAGAGTTGATGATGTAGTGAATACTATTAAAGGTATGGGAGTAGTTGAAATGAAGGAAATAATCATTGTTTAGAAGGTACTCAAGTCTCTACCCATGATATTTTGATCCAACACATTTCATCCTTAAAGAAAGAACTTATCTAGACACCTTGGAGCATGGATGAGCTACATGGGATACTAACAACTCATGAAATGAGAAAAGAACAAGAGAACTTAGTTACAAAGGAAGCAACATTCAACCATCCAAGAAAACAAAGAAAAAGAACAAGCAAAAGCCAAATGATAGTAGCGTAATGATGATTAAGAAGATGATGAAGAGATGGAAAACTTCTCATTTTAAAGCTAAAAATGGAATTGATGACATAAAGGTATGCTTCCATTGAAATGTTTTCATTGTGGTGGTATTGGTCATTTTGTTTCTAAATGTCCCGATAAGAATAAAGAAAGTGATGAAGAAGAAAATCATAAGAAGAAAAATAAAAATCAAAAAGAATAAAAGAAACAATTTTTTTTCAAGAAAAAGTCTTTAAAACAAGGAAGACAGTTCATCATCAGATGAGGAAGAATATAGTGACAAGGATACATAAAGGGTAATTTTCATGGTAGTAGAATATCTCGATGAAGGTTCTAAGGAAGAAGGAGAAATTGATCTCAGAGAAGAATTAATTAGTTCTCTAGAAGAGCTAAGGATTGAAAGAAAGAAAATAAACCCTCAAGGAATAACTAAAAGAAAATAAGGATCTCAAACTCCAAGGAAGTTGAGTAGATGATCACAAAGTTAAATATCCAAGTGGAAGAAGACAACATAATCAAAGAGGCAATCACATGTCATTTAAATGAAAAGGACAAGAGGATCATAATATTGGAAGTAGAAATAATCACTCTCAGAAAATATATTCAGAAGAAGGATATGCAACAAAAAAACACTAGAGTATTGTACGATATCATTAGCATTCAAAGGACATACCATGAAAAATATGGACTAGGATACAACCAGACAGAGAAAGGCTCAAGCTCCAAGACAACAGAACAAAGAATCTTTTCAGAAATAGTTAGAGGCTCTTCCGAGAAGGAAGAAAGCATGAGAAACCAAGAAGAGGACTATGGATACACTGCACCGCCCAAAAGGTTAAGATATCAGAATTAGAAGCAAAGAGCAATGGATATATCTTGAGAAGAAGAAGGATTCATAAGAGCAACACCATTAAGAAGATCTTCTTCCCCCAGGTATCAAACTATTTTTCTTGGTTTATGTTATTCAAGTAATAATTTTGGGCATAACGCTGTGAATTGTAGAGCTAACACCAAGAACAAAAATAACCATGAAGGCTACATAAGAAATGGTTTTTCAAGAAGAGATCATGAAGCACAGAAAAAAAGCTACAAAAGATTTGAATCCTTAAGCACTGAAGTAGAATGCTACAGGTGTAACAAATTTGGACACATAGCCAAGGATTGTAGATTGACCGTTCCACCTAGAAAATCACAACAGACTATCAAAAATCACAGACATGAACCACAAAGAATATGGATAAGAAAGAAGGATCAATTTACTAATGAAGAATGCACACTTGCATTGCAAGCTAAACATAAGAGATATGGATGGTATGTTGACAGTGGTTGTTCAAAGTATATGATATATGATATGGACAAGTTTCTAACATTGAAGAAGGAAAGAGATGGATCAGTTACATTTGAGAATGAAAACTCAGCCATAATTATTGGAAAATGGGAAGTTAAGCTCAGAAGCAAGGATGCCAAAGAAGAAAATGTTCTACTAATTGAATACATGAAACAAAATCTACTAAGCGTAAGTCAAATGCATGACCAAGGACACAGAATTGTTCTTGATTCTCATAAATGAAAAATAAGAAGAACATGGTTAGACAGATTGGTGGCTACAGTTGTGAGAACTCCAAGCAACATATATATACTAAAAATATTTGGAAAAGAAAAATGTTGCTTACTGAAGGAATATGAAAGTTGGCTCTGGCACAAAAGGACAGGTCACCTAAATTTTGATAATTATCTTGTACAGGTCAGAAAAAGGGAAGCAGTAAGAGAAATGATCAAGATCTCAAGGCCAACAACCATTCTATGCAAACATTGTTTACAAGGAAAACAAACCAAGAAAAAGTTCAATACAAATGAATACGCCACAACAAAGCCACTAGAGATTGTACATACCGATCTAGTTGGATTGAAAAGAGAAAAGGGTCTAAAAGGTGAATTGTACTTCATGCTATTGGTTGATGACTACACGAGGATGAATACAGTGTGCTTTCTCAAGAAGAAGTCAGAGGCATTCGAGAACTTCAATACATACAGAGAGATGCTTGGAATTGAGACCGAGTTGAAAATCAAGTGCTTGATATCGGACAATGGAGGAGATATTACATCAAAAGAGTTCACAGATTTCTACAGTGAGCATGGGAAAATTCTTAGTAGCCAGGACACCTCAGCAAAATGGAGCGGCCGAAAGGAAGACCAAAACAGTACAGGAAATGGCCAAAACCATGTTAATGGATTCCAAGTTGACAGATGTCTTTTAGGTACAAGAAGTGCATACAACAATTCACATTCAGAATAAATGAATGCTCAGAAATAACAATGATAAGACTCCATATGATCTATGGAATGGAATAGAAACGAATGTGAGGAACTTCAGAGTATTTGGAAGTAAATCTTACATCAAAAGGGAAGATGAAAGGATTGGAAAATTTGATTCTTGAGTTGATAAAGGCATACTAGTTGGGTACTCAAGAAAAATGAAAGAGTAAAAATGCTTCAATTTAAGGATCAACAGAATAGTGGAAATAATCAATGTGACGATCAATGAGAAACATGGACAAAGAATAAAATAAGAAAGAAAAGATTCAAAGGAATAAAATCATAAAGAAGAGTTAAAGGAAGAAGAAGAAGAGAAAGAG
>SNQJ01S0208085.1:13444-23798 GCA_010110895.2 Picea sitchensis
GTGCAAATTACATAGTCAATCGCACTCCCACAAAGGCTCTTAAAAATATAACACCGGAAGAAGCTTGGACTAAAATTAAACCAGATGTAAGTCACTTCCGTGTATTTGGCAGTATAGCATGGGCTCACATTCCTGGTGAGAAACTCTCTTGTAAAATCTCTCTGTAATCATTTTCTTTGCATTAATAAACTGCTCCAAGTGGCCGCGTTGGCCGGGGCCGTGGATGTTTCCCCGTAGGGGTTTTACCACGTGAAAACATCATTGTGTTGATCTTTGATCTGGTTATGTGAGCGGTTACTGAAGGTGTTCGTCCTCTGTTGGAATACCTGTGTTGTCGAACAACTAGATCTCCAAAGATTCTAAACCTAGGGTTTGCAATGCAGATGTACACTAGATGGTATGTGTGTGCATGTGCACACATTCATATACATGTGTGTGTGTGCACGCACACATATGTATTTGTATATGGACATGTGTGTGTGTGCGCACACATACACACATATAAATATATATGCACACACACATAAAATATTTTATCTAAAGATATAAAATATTTTCATTTTTACATAAAGTAATGTTATATCAATTATCTTTTTTTAACTTTGAACAATGCAATAATAATATATATTTACATTGTTTTTTTTTTAATAATAATATGATTAAATTAATATTTATATAACATTTTCATTTCAATATAAAACTAAATGCTATCAAATTCATATTTTTATAATTTTTATTTCAGTATAAAACAAAATGTTATCAAATCCATATTTTTAATTTTTTATAACAAAATTGTTAAATTAATATTTAGATAACATTTTTAATTTTTTATAATAAAATTGTTAAATTAATATTTAGATAACAGCATATTTAATAAGTGTAATCTTCAAATTTGTATATTTAATAAAAAATTGTTTTTTATTTTTATTTTTATTTTAGGTTTTAATATTTTTTACTGAAATATAGTAATATAAATTTGGGCAAAATTTTTAGAACATTCTAATTATATAAATTTAACCAATGCAACTTATTAATTCAACAATTTAATAACAATAAATCAAAAACATTCTAATTATACAAATTTGACCACTGCAATTTACTAATCCAACAATTTAGTAACAAAAGAACCAAAAACATAAAACATTTAAAGTAAAACAAAAAAATTGCACAGCTTAAATTTTGTGAATAAAAATGTAAAGTTAATATCTTCTGGTAACTCTCAACCACGATAGCAGTGTGGAATTAGAAATAAAGAATATTAGATGGTTATTAGATTGAAATATACCATAGGATGTGTGTTTCTTTGGGGCTTAAAGAATTGAAGTGACGTTTGATTGCAATATGAGGAATATATTTTTATTCAAAATATTGATTTTTGGAATTTTGTATTTTTGGAATTTTGTGGGCAATTTAATCTGATGGTGTAATAGTTAGTAAAATTGTAATTTTCGTTTCGAATAAATAGACATATCGAGTATCCTCAAAAATTCTTTCTATCTATTAGAAATGAAAAATTACAATTTTACTAACCANAGTGTAATCTTCAAATTTGTATATTTAATAAAAATTTGTTTTTTTTTTTAATTTTAGGTTTTAATATTTTTTACTGAAATATAGTAATATAAATTTGGGCAAAATTTTTAGAACATTCTAATTATATAAATTTAACCAATGCAACTTATTAATTCAACAATTTAATAACAATAAAACAAAAACATTCTAATTATACAAATTTGACCACTGCACTTTACTAATCCAACAATTTAGTAACAAAAGAACCAAAAACATAAAACATTTAAAGTAAAACAAAAAAATTGCACAGCTTAAATTTCGTGAATAAAAATGTAAAGTTAATATCTTCTGGTAACTCTCAACCACGATAGCAGTGTGGAATTAGAAATAAAGAATATTAGATGGTTATTAGATTGAAATATACCATAGGATGTGTGTTTCTTTGGGGCTTAAAGAATTGAAGTGACGTTTGATTGCAATATAAGGAATATATTTTTATTCAAAATATTGATTTTTGGAATTTTGTGGGCAATTTAATCTGATGGTGTAATGGTTAGTAAAATTGTAATTTTCGTTTCGAATAAATAGACATATCGAGTATCCTCAAAAATTCTTTCTATCTATTAGAAATGAAAAATTACAATTTTACTAACCATTACATCATCAGATTAAATTGCCCACAAAATTCCAAAAATCGATATTTTGAATAAAAATATATTCGTCATATTGCAATCAAACGTCACTTCAATTCTTTATATATAACTAATAATGAAACACACCTCCTATGGTATATTTCAATCTAATAACCATCTAATATTCTTTATTTATAATTCCACCATGCTATCGGGGTTGAGAGTTACCAGCAGATATTAACTTTATATTTTTATTCACGAATAAAACCCTAGTCGTTAAATTTACAGTCTTATTTACAAATAAAACCCTAGACATACCTGGAAAAGAAACCCTAGCCATTCCAGAATTCTTCAATCTGCCAATATGAGTCGGTTAAAGAGGCCAGTAGAGAGGATCCTGCTGATTGTTGTTATCTTCAAGTTCATCATTTGCACTGAAAATCACATCTCGCTGCATGAGACATTTCTCCAAGGTGAAATCTGAGTCTCTTTCGTCCGGAGCATTAGTTCCATGATCGTGACCAGGAAGATTACGAGGGATTAATGAGATATCTGAATTCATAGATTCTTCTGCCGAAGCAACAAGTTCAAAAATATGTGAACTCGGTCCATTTGAGTTGACCTTTCCAAGCTCCATCTCTTCGAAATCTGGTGTCAAACTAGAAGAGGACGATATTCTATCCGAATCTTGGCATTTCTGCTGCATGAAATAGAGTTTCTCCATATAGTCATTTCCTAGAACCGAAGGACTAGAAGAGGACCATTCACTATCTGAGCTGATGCCATCTTCGGAAGAAGAAGTGAAGCATTTATAATCAAAATCTATTTCTGTGTCAGATTCTTCCCAAGTTGTTCTCTGCCAAATCGGAGTTTGAAATGGATTCTGATAAGCAATGCGATAGTTATTTTTCCTGGGAGTAAACTGCAATGGCAGTATTGCATCGGTCTTGACATCTTTTGCAACCTCACCCTGTAGTGTGTCCCTAATGGGCCAGCTACCAAATAAGAAATCAGTGTGTCCATACCTAATCATAACTTCTGCTTCCTTTTCAACCACATTTGCAGATGACACAACTGCAGTTGCATTTGATGTGTTGAGAACAAGCGCCGCCTCTTCAATTGGACTGAACCTAGATCCATCAATGCTGTGAAATAATCCATCAGAATTAGCTGCATTTTCTGATTTGTCCATGCTAACAACCGAGTGACTGATAATCTGTTTTACTGGTGAGAGTCCTTCAGGAAGCAAGTCCAACTCCAGCAATGCCTCCTCATACCCTTTGTCTATGACGACTTCAATTTCAAGTTGGTCATCGTCAACTGCATTAACTGAAACCATGCTGGAAATTGGATCAGATGAACAACATTCTTCTTTGTTATTGAATGGAAATTGGATCAGATGATCTGTTTTGGACAAAACCGCTACAGCTGCATCCCTTCTCTTTACTGGTGAGAGCCCTTCAGGAAGCAAGTCCAACTCCAGCAATGCCTCCTCATATCCTTTGTCTATGGCTAGTTCAATTTCAAGTTGGTCATCATCAACTTCATTAACTGAAACCTTGCTGGAAATTGGATCAGATGAACAACATTCTTCTTTATTATTGAGTTGCCTGGCCATGTCATCTGTTTTGGACAAAACCGCTACAACTGCGTCCCTTCTCTTTACCGGTGAGATCCCTTCAGGAAGCAAGTCCAACTCCAGCAATGCCTCCTCAAACCCTCTGTCTATAGCAAGTTCAATTTCCAGTTTGTCATCATTTGAAACTGAAACCGTGCTGGAAATTGGATCACGTGAACAGCATTCTTCTTTATTATTGAGTGACTTGGCCCTCTGATCTGTTTTGCATAAAACCGCTCCAGCGGCATCCCTGCTTTTTATTCGTGAAGACATATTTGATGACCTAATTTTCCAAGCTTCAATTTTAGGAGTTGAAGTCACCGCTGAAGTTCCAGGGGATCTTAGACGATCAACTTCAGATTTTGTATCAATTTTAATATCTTTTTCTTTAGGAGTCCTCGGATTCTTTGTTACAGTTCCCGGGGATCTTAAGGCTTTTTCTTTAGGAGTTGTGGGAGTCTCCGCTGAAGTTCCCGAGGATCTTAGACGATAAACTTCATATTTTGTATCAATTTTAACAGCTTTTTCCTTAGGAGTCCTCGGACTCTTTGCTATAGTTCCCGGGAACCTTAAGGATTTTTCTTTAGGAGTTGTGGGAGTCTCCGCTGAAGTTCCCGGGGATCTTAGACGATAAGCTTCAGATTTTGTATCCATTTTAGTAGCTTTTTCTGTAGGAGCCCTGGGACTCTTTGCTACAGTTCCCGGGGACCTTAAGGCTTTTTCTTTAGGAGTTGTGGGAGCCTCCGCTGAAGTTCCCGGGGATCTTAGACGATAAGCTTCAGATTTTGTATCCATTTTAATAGCTTTCTCTGTAGGAGTCCTCGGATTCTTTGCTACAGTTCCCGGGGATCTTAAGGCTTTTTCTTTAGGAGTTGTGGAAGTCTCCGCTGAAGTTCCCGGGGATCTTAGACGATAAACTTCATATTTTGTAGCGATTTTAATAGCTTTCCCGTTAGGTGTCCTCGAATTCTTTGCTACAGTTCCGGGGGATCTTAAAGCTTTTTCTTTAGGAGTTGTGGGAGTCTCCGCTAAAGTTACCGGGGACCTTAGACGATAAGCTTCAGATTTTGAATCCATTTGAACAACTTTTTCTTTAGGAGTCTTCGAACTCTTTGGTACAGTTCCCGGGGATCTCAGGGCTTTTTCTTTAGGAGTTGTGTGAGTCTCCGCTGATGTTCCCGATGATCTTCCACGATAAACTTGAGATTGAGCATAAGTAGTGTCTCGAGCGACGGCCATGTTATTATCCTACGCAACAACTCTTTTATTTCAGATTAAAATTGCCCTGTTTCGAGTCAGAACCAGAGCCTTAATATCCGATACCTTATAAATGCAATGCTGTTTTTAAACTCAAGCGACAGTCAAAATGCCCAAAATATAACGTTTTGAATGGTTCTTACAATATAAATATGTTTTATATATATAAAAGTTTCACGATGGCAAAAACAAGATGAGTTTGAGACCGAGATATAAATATATTGCTGAATCAAACCATTTTTGTCGGCCATAATCGATTCTAATATATATATATATTTCTAATAATAATAATATGATTTCTAGAAATCAAATTGTTACATGAAACCTCTTTGTTTGTGAGATAGGGATCCTTTTCACCTATTTATTTGACTTAAGGAGATATACATACCATATTATATCTTATTTTCTTTTAAATTTGAACTTGTAACTCGGAGGGAACATATATTCTTAACCATTAGACCCATTAATATATATTAATTTTAAAAAATATTTTAAATATATAAATAATATTAATATTATTTATATATCTAATATTAATTTTTAAATTAATATATATATATATATATATATATTATCATTAATTATGATGATGATTAACTTTCACTAAGACCAAATTGGTCTATGAGGTCTTAAGAGGGTAAGTGATTACTTGCTATTCCAAAAGCATTAAGAGAAGCTTTCCAAGATCGCCATAGTTTTGTTGAGTTAAGAGGTTAGGAAGGTTGGTAGTGTGACAAATATTTTGAAAATGTGATCTAATTTGGGTATAGGTTGGAGAGTCTAAGAGAAAGTGTTTTTCATCTTCAACCTTCTTAGTGTCACAAAGGTAACAAAGTCTTTCATCCCATGGCATTTTAGGAATTGACCAACCCCCAGTTTCACTATAGAGCTCGTGAGAATTTGTTCTTAACTTAGCAATGCTTATTTTTTTCTTTGCACTCATCAAAAGAGATAGATAATTTTGATCTTCTATATTAGGGTTGATTATATCCTTATAATACCTTAACTTTATTTTCTTACTCTTTATCACACCACATTTTCTCCTTAAATTTTGATTTGATGATATTTTTAATAGTATCTTTATTCTGCAAAATGGTGTCTTCCATGCTTCCCTAATAGTTTAGCCAAGATTGGGCATCTTTATGCCATCCTCGCTTGAGTCGATGGTGGTTACGATTCGATTTTGAAGTAATTTTAGGAAGCCTCTTGTATTCCATGTTGTTTAACTTGTTCTTATACATTAGGTATCTTGTCATAGTTGTGCTCTCAATGGGGGAGAGGTGTGTTTCTAAGAGGAGGATGGGCTAGGGCGTATTTCCTTAAATTTTGAGATTATAAGTTGTAAAATTCTTCCGTATTTACTCTACCTTTCTCCATGATTCACAAGAGATACTACGACCCTAGATTTCACATCCATAAAGAATAACAGGTGTAACGAGAGCCTCAAAGAGGATTTTCTTCTTATCCCAAATCCAAAAATCGATTAAATTATAATTGTTTTCAAGCCCATAATAAGATTTCCATCCCCCAATAATCATTTTCTCAATGCTATAATTCCAATTGAGCTTGTGGTGAATATCAATTCCAATATATTTGTATGAAGTCACTTCCTCCAAGTTGTTGTTGTCATATACGAAGGTATCATAAGTGATTTTATTGGTTTTAATAATCATTACCTTAGTATTATCAGTAATAATAGTCATACTCATATTGGAGCAAAAATCCTTGAGGATTCTTAGTTGGTTCTCAAGATCATGGGGACTCATTTCCATAAGAACTATATGATCAACATATAAAGAAGAAGATTGATGACTATACCGACACAACCTGCTTTTTCCAAACAATCTTATAACTTGTCAATGTATATTCCAAAAAGGGCAAGGGACAAGGGACAATCTTGTTTGACTCCAATATTGCAGTTAATCCCTTTCGACTAGCCCTCAATGTTTTTAAAATTAACAATAACGTTCTCATACATCCTTATTGCAACATCCCTCAACTTGAGAGACACTTTTATCTCTTTAAACCTATTCCAAAATATTTTCCTAGGAATCATGTCAAAAGATTTTCTAAATTCAACAAAACAACAAAAAAAAATGGTTTTTGTTAATATTAAGGTAGCTTCGGGAGGTGTGAACATCTATTGTGACCTTTGACAAGATTAGAATGTTCTAGAAGGAAGCAAAGAAATGAAGGATACCCTAGACAAGATGTTGGCTGAGAATAGATAATTAATATGAATTAATTAATATCCAGAAGGAGAAGTCAGCCCCAGTAAGTCTACCAGAATCACTATAAATACAGGGCGCCAGTCTCTCATTTAACACACTTCTCAGAATTGGAGAGAGCAGTTTTTGCGCACTATAGTCTAGCAGTTTTATGCGCAAGTCCTGGGGAAGGTGTTGCACTAGTTTTTCGGTGGGACTATTTGATCAGCTTGGTTACTTCTTGCTTGGTGCAATAGCCTCTCTTGGCTATTGGATTTCTACCAGGATTCTTTTCTCTGTCAAGGTCAAGGTGCTCGGAGGGTGGCTTCGGCCTATGGTTGGACAAGGGTATTGTCAATGGTAAAATGAACACAATCTTTCATATTCTAACAGGTTATGGGCCCACACCTCCATCATTGAGTCTAACCGCTGGAAGGAAACATAGCCATTAGGATATTGAGCTTGTTGAGGAACTGCCGCTAGGGTTTCTAGCAGAAGAAGCTTCCAAGACATTGTTGCTAGGGTTACTAGCATAAGTAGTTACAGAAACCCTAATCTCAGATCCGACACCTTGTGATGGAGCATCTCGCACAAAGAGAATATATTTAGATGCACCCTAACTCAACACACCTTTTGGCTCTCTCAGAAGACAGAAACGATGAAGTTGAAGTTTTGGATCAAGGCATGACCAATTAACAGTCAACCGAAGACATGAGTGAAATAATCAATCTTCTACACTACTCAGCACTCACTGGAATGATTGAAGATGGCATGTGGATAATCGATAGCGGAGCTTCTAGGCACATGACGGGAGATCAAGCCAGACTCTCAAATCTAAATGAGAAGAAGACCTCGTACAAGGTAGATCTTGGATACAAAAACACTTACCCCATGGAAGGATTTGGACAAGCCTCCATCAAAATGAAAACAGGTAACTATGTTCACTTAAGCAATGTTTTATATGTACCTAGTTTAGAAAATAATCTTGTATCGATAACTTGCCTGGAAGACAAGGGAAACATAATAGATTTTGTGGATGGAAAGGTGTTATCATGGCGTAAATACTCCAACATAGAGAATGCTAGGGTTATTGGAAGTCATGAAGGAAATCTGTATAGACTACTAGAACAAAATAAAGAAGCTCTTGTACACAACAAAGTCAACCCCAATGAACTTTGACACAAAAGGTATGCTCACATTAACTATCAAGCATTACCCTTTCTCAAAAGGATGGTTGAAGGAATACCAGAGTTGCAGTCTACACATCAAAGGAATTCGTTTCATTTTGCAAATCGACAGGGATTAGGAGGGAGCTGATTGTTCCTCATAATCCTTAACAAAATGGTGTAGAAGAAAGAAAGAACAGATCTACTGAAGAGACCGTAAAATCCTTACTAAATGATCAAGGTTTATCCATGTTCTTATGGAGAGCAACAACAATGACAGCAATATATGTGCATAACAAAATCCCTCATCGTATATTGAAGGACATGACACCAGAAGAAGCCTTCTCAGGTAAGAAACGTAACGTGGAAAACCTAAGAATATTTGGATGTCCTGTTTGTTGTCACATTCCCAAGGATAAAATGAATAAACTAGAACCCTCAGGAAAGAAGGGGATATTCGTGGGATACATTGATTCATCCAAATATTATAGAATATATATTCTAGAACAACACAAGATCGAAGTCAGCAGAGATGTAACATTCAATGAAAGGATGGCCTTCAAGAAATCCATAGAAGAAACTATTGAAGAAGAAGATATTAAAGAACCTAATGAAGAAATCACAGAAAATGAAAATGACGAAAAGGAACAACCTGATCATCTTATGGAACCATGTGAAAACATTGATTCATATATTGTACCTAAAACCAAGAAATGACCAGCTTGGCTTGAAGCCACATTTCAAGATGCAGACAGACTCAAGGTTCCAGAAGGAACATTCAAAAAGAGTAAAATACCTAAAAGATTCTCAATCTATGCCACATACATGACAAAGATTCTAGATGAAGAACCTACCACATTTGAAGAAGCCGTGCAAAAGGGACAATGGAAAGAAACTATGGTAGAAGAGCATCAATCCATTATGAAGAATGAAGTATGGGAAATCGTACCAAGACCTAAAGAGAAATCAGTGGTAACTTCAAAATGGGTATATAAGATCAAACATGCAACATACAGAAGCGTGGATAAATACAAGGCAAGATTCGTAGCTAGAGGGTTCTCCTAGAAGGAGGGATAAGATTATGATGAAACCTTTGCTCTGATGTCTATATATACTTCCATCAAAGCTATTATATTTCTTGTCGCTTCCATGGGATGAAACTTACATTAGATGGATATGAAGACAACTTTCTTCAATGGAGCAATTGAAGAAGAAGTATATATTGAACAACCCCAAGGATTTGAGGTACATTCCAAAGACACTCATGTTTGCAGATTGAAGAAATCCCTTTATAGACTCAAGAAAGCACCAAGAGCTTGGTATGCCAGAATGGACAGCTATTTAACAAGACTTGGTTTCTCCAAGAGTCATGCAGATCCAAACCTCTATTACAAATTTGTGGACAATGCACCTATAATTCTACTACTATATGTTGACGATCTATTCATAACAGGTGAAGAGTCTCTCATCATCTAGTGAAAGAAGTAACTAGCTACTGAATTTGATATGAAAGATCTAGGTCTCATGCAATATTACTTGGGACTAGAAGTATGGCAGAAGCATGGTGAAGTATTCCTTGAACAAGGAAAATATGCAATAAAGATCCTTCAGAAGTTTGGAATGATGGATTGTAAGTCCATGGAAACTCCAATGAATACAGATATAAGAAAAGCAAAGGATCCAGATTCTGATCCAGTATATCCATCTCTATATCAACAACTAATTGAGTCTTTAATGTATTTGGTAAATACTCGACCAAACATTTTCTTTGCCGTGAATACACTAAGCCAGTTCCAGGTGGAACCAATACATGAGCATTGGATAGCTGCAAAGCATGTATTAAGATATATTTGTGGAAAAATAAACTATGGTTTGAGATATACAACATCCAACGATATACAACTTCATGGATTCACAGACTCAGATTGGGCAGGAAGTGCAGAAGAAAGAAAGAGCACTTCA
>SNQJ01S0208086.1:0-10524 GCA_010110895.2 Picea sitchensis
AGATGAGGATATCATCAAAGAAAACTAAGACAAAATGACGGAGAAAAGGACGGAAGACATGATTCACGAGGCTTTAGAAAGTGGAGGGAGCATTACATAAGCCAAAGGGCATGACCAAAAACTCATAGTGGCCCTCATGAGTTCGAAATGCAGTCTTAGGAATGTCTACCTCGTTCATACGTATCTGGTGGTAGCCAGAATGAAGATCAAGTTTAGTAAAGAACTGGGCACCACTCAATTCATCCAAGAGGTCATCAATGACAGAAATGGGAAATTTGTCTTTAATGGTGAGTTTGTTGAGGGCGTGGAAGTCAGGACACATGCGCCAAGAACCTTCTTTCTTAAAGACCATGACCACAGGAGAAGAGTAGGGGCTCATACTAGGACGAATAACACATGCGTTGAGCAATTCTTGAACAATTTTGTCAATTTCATTTTTTTGGGAAAGGGATGACGATAGGGATGGATATTGGGAGGAAGGCTGCCGGTGACAAGGGGAATGGAATGATCATGAACACCACGGGAAGGAGGGAGTCCCTGGGGAGTGGAAAAAACAACTTGATGTTTGGAGAGGATGGATTGGAGGTCTTGCGGCACAGAGGGTGTCTCAGTGGCTTGAATGGCATGGAGTTGTGCAATAATGCCAGAATGACCTTTTTTGAGCAGCTTTTCCATGCGATGGGAACTGATGATCTCCGGGGAACCGACGGTGATGCCTTGGAACTTATATTATTGGCCCTCCTGGTGGAATTGCATGGTTAATTCCTTAAAATCTATGAGAATGGGACCCAAAGTCCTTAGCCATTCTGCACCCAACACAATGTCACAACCGCCCATGTCGATAGCAAACATATAAGATTTCATGTGGTACTGACCAATTTGGAGACAAACATTTTCACAAGCCCTCCACATTTCATGGATACGCCATTGGTAATCATGATTTGAAAATTATTGACGGCACGGATATAGTAATTAGTTTCTTGGGCAGTGCGGTGATGAATAAAATTATGGGTGCTTCCACTATCAACAAGATTGATGACCTTTCAATGCTTAATGTAACCAATCAGCTTGAAGGTTTGGGGAGCAAAGAAGCCAGTGAGAGCATTCAGGGAAATGACCGGTTCGACTTCGGGAGGGTCGGAGTGAGGGGTCATGTCAGTGGGTTCAGGTGACGCGGCCACAAGGGGAGCCTCAACATCTTCTTCTAAAACATTCTTCGAGATGGCCATAAAAAGCTTTTGTTCCTTACACTTGTGCCCAGGAAAATATTTGTCATCACAATTATAACAAAGGCCTTTGAGTTGGCATTCAACCAGTTCTGCCCTGGTCAATTTCTGGATCTTTAGTGGAGTAGGAGGAGTGGGAGTGACTGGTTTAGTGCAAGGAATAAAGGAGGGTTTTCGGGTTTGAGAAGAGACAACTTGTTGTGCTTCCTTAGCTCTTTTAGTAGCTTCCACCCAACTTTGAGGCCGAGCCATGAGGACATGGGCACAAATCTCATCCTTGAGGCCACTAATAAAACATTCTCGGAAAAAAGCATCAGACATGCCCTCTGTACGGAAAGCCAATCGCTCAAAAGTGACTATAAAGTCTTCCACTGTGCCGGATTGTTTCAACTTTGTCAAACAGCCTAAATGGTTGCTGTCAATGTCAAAGAATTCATAAAAGTCTGCCACAAATTGTGTCCAAGCCACATACCCTTGGCGGGCATTTTTTCTCAATTGCCACCATTGCCAACGTTCTTGATCTAGATGGAGAACACCATATCAGAGTTTGGCCAACTCATCTGTAATGCCATACAAAGAGAAATAATGTTCCATTTGAGTTACCCAGCCAGTGGGATTCGAGCCATAAAATTTGGTCACATCCACACGCGGAAGGCGTAGGTCACGCTGAAAGTGATGTGGCTGCAAATTCTGGGAATGAGAGGAAGTTTCACCTTCGGGTTGCAAAGGTGGGTTAGAGGAGGCAAGAATTGCAGGAATATGCAGCTTGGCCCAGATCATCGTAGTGAAGGAGTCAAGCTGGGTATTGAAGGATTCAAGATGGGTAGCGAGGTCCTATTTGATGTCCTTCATTTTGGAGTCGATGGAGGAATGCATTTTTTTATTGATGGTGGCAACATTGGCACTGAGTTGTCTCACTTCTTGTTGGGTCTCTGTGAAATTAGAGTACAAGGAATTGAAGCGAGCTTCCAAGTCTTGGCTACAGGTGTGGGCCATGATGAAGAGGGAAAACGACAAGGGACGGGTGGGACCACACAGAAAATGGGTTATGGGTGAAGTATATCACAACGATTAGGGCGACGATGGGAATCCAATGGGGTAAGGCCCAAATAAGGGTGTTGGAAGGGGGTCGGGTCCACGAGAAGAACATTTGTTGAAAAATGATAGGTATGACTGCGATAAGGGTGAAGAGAGGAATCCAACGGAGTTATATTCTGATCTGAAGAATACTGCAATGACGAAATGCCCAACTTCTTAACAGGAAGAAATGTGTAGTAATTTCGCAACCTGAATGCAGGAGACACAGTTGCACGGCAATAGATCTTGTCTGTTCTGTATTTGTTTCCGTCCCAAGGGTTAGGGTATTCAAGGGTTCTATAGACAAGGGTTTTCCCTGTGCTATAGCTCTCTGATATACGTGCGGGGTCCAACAGTAGTACTTGGCCCAATATCTCAGGGCACCAACTAAGGAGGCTAGACCGTGCCCTTAGCCATACTATCTGACTACCCACGTACTAGAGAGTATCTTCCCGAGTGTTGTTCTCGGTGGCACTATAGCAGTTAGGTGGCAGATTGATTTATCTATGGAGGGCTTCAGGAGATTTAGGCCGATCCGTATACAGGTGTTTTTTGATGTGCTACCACTTGAAGGGGTACCAACAAGGGTTACAAGGGTGGCCAACAGATGTGCGCTTAAGTAGCACTTGTATTTCCTGCGTGTATGAATCCCTGACCGCGGGTTTATGCGTGTAGTGACAGATCTATGTTGCTTTAAGACGCCAATATACGTCTCTACCCTAAAAAAAAATTTAGCCCACAATTTTTTGCCAAGGAAGGTGCTCTGATATCACTTGTAGTATTCCAGATATAAAATAGTATGCAAAACATAAATAATTAACTAGAAATGGCAGAAAAACAATGATATAACCAGAGCAATACCACAATAATACCAGAATAATACCAGAATAACACTAGAAAGAGCACTTTGATTACTGAGAGCAATGTTCACTTGCCTCTTCGAGGGGGAAACCTTCAGCAGAGCAGATCTCTATTACAATAATATCCAAGACAAAACTTCTCATACTCTCTACTCCTATTTATACTAAATATGTTTATCCAAAAGAACAATCTAGAGGAAGATCCTTCTAGAAGTGGAAGCTTCTATTAGGTCTTCTTACATTTGACTTATTCTTCGTTATTGCTAGGCCTTATTAATATTGGCCTTTATTACATGGGAATATATTATTCTACCTATGTGAGGGGTTAGGTCCCTAACACACTGCCTGCAGAGAACATAGAGCCACCGCCTGCGGAGAACAGTGGAGGAATGCCAGAGATGGTCGAGGGTGATGGAGTGACAAAGGCCAAGAGGAGAAGGGTTTAAATCGCAACCCTTCAATGCTCTCATCCTCTGCATGCTCGTGGACTGGGGCGTCGTATTGAGGCCATGCAGGTGACAAGCGGGAGCAGTTGGCGGAGTAATGGTTCGACGCCTCAGGGGGAGGAGCGGTTTAATTCGCATGAGGGGAGGGTGAGGTGGAGCGCACCAGGTCATCGTTTCGCGCCCCGGGGGATCTCATGGTGCCTGCCAGGTGGATGGGAGTGACACCCGCATCCGGGGAATTACATATCACTTTTTAGGTTACTTTCAATACTTAATTGCAAATCTAAAGATTAACATCTTAATTCATAAAAATCAGATTCTGCAATTGGATAATTCTACTCACAACTTTCTTGGACTCAACAAGAGCTTTGCCATTTTTGAGGAATCTGTCTTGAAATGGTAACCATGTACTTGGGTTTATAGAACTTATTTAGTCAGTCTAGACTCTAACCTTCTCTTTTGTTCAACTAGCTATAAGCATCAGATGGATAAAGTTGGTAAAGGAATCGGAACATTCCATTCTGATCTTTCCATTGTGCTTTAGGTGCGCTTGCATACAAGGATCGATGACCTCCTTACATGACTGATGTAATGCCCAATGGTGAACCTCCTGACGACTATTTCAATCCTTTATCTTGATTTTTGTGTTCATTCAAGATTACTCAATGCAGGATTTTTGTACTACTTGTTGGGTGGGAGCTTCCCTAACTCGATGAGGTGGTTTCTAATAAGTTTCATCATTTTCTATTATGGGTATGAGTGTAGTTTGAACTTTGAACCTTGATATATATTTTCGATTATAGAAACAGCAACATTGCTCGTTTTGATTTCTTGGAAAAATTGAATTGAGTAGGTTTAACGGTATGCTGGTGTCATGCATGGGAGATTTGTTTTACAAGCAGCATGAGGAAGACAAGCTAGATGGAAGACAAGGTTTCTATTTTCTATTGCCACTCCTTTAGAAAGCATCCCAACTTCTAGGAAGTGGCCTGGCAAGGGCTACAAGACAAATCTCCATCATTGGAACACACAAATGTTTTTGATGATTGGGCAATTGGATAGAACTCACCTTCCTTGGAGAGTAATTTCCCATCTTTTTATTCCCAGTACTAACATAAAATTCATAACTTTGGAAGGAAGATAAGAAATTGGTCTAGCCTATTTAGAGTAATAAACTTCATCTTTAGACGCTTTGAACAGGCAAGAGAAATGACTAGTCTCCAACCGAATTTATAAGTGGTTCCAGAGATCTGAATTGTTATAGGCATTATGGACTCATCGAGGTTTTAGTACTAATTCATAGCTGAAGCTTTTGGGAAACTAGATGATATCCAAATTTTAGAGAACTAAGAATCAGGGTCTAGTGTTGACCTTTCCTTTCAGTTTGATCTCTAAGAAAATGGAGGTAATTATTTTCTTGTTTTGTCCTGTTTTTCCTAAACTGGACCCTTAGTTTTAGTTTTCTTACTTGAACTGGCTGTGGTTTTGCATTTTGCTCTATAAGAAATTGGAGGCTGTTGTTTTTCCTCGTCCTTTTTACCTTTTCTTAAAGAAGCAACGCCCGATGTTTGATAATGTACTAAGCTCTTACAATTTCCTTTGAAATAGTCCTTGTTGAAAGTAACTATCCTTTTTGTTTGCTGTGTCCAACAGGATCATGGCATGTGGCTTCATGTTGATGCCGCATATGCCGGCAGTGCTTGTATTTGTCCTGAATATCGGCACTATCTTGATGGTGTGGAGTTGGCAGACTCTTTTAATATGAATGCCCATAAGTGGCTTCTCACAAATTTTGATTGCTCTGCACTGTGGGTAAAGGTGAGGAAAAGAGAAACTTTTTTAAGCGACAAATGTGATAAACTTCTGCATGACATAAAGTTAAGTTAAATGAGGTGTTTATTCCATCTGAACGTCATTAATTATTTTTTTAGTCTCTCCTATTGAACAATATAACTACTGTTTGATTATATAGATCAAATTTCTTGATCTAAATTTCCTTCTTTGCTTAATATAAGATCACTTGATCTCTGAATTTGAATATTGAGAAATGCAACGAGTGAAGTCTAAAGTCAACATAACACTAATTTATTTTCTTCTTTGATTATTTGTTGAGTCAATTTTCAAGGCTAGCTCACTTGATTTTATTATTTTAAAAATAACATTTTATTGATATTTGGGAACAGAAGTGCAACCAAGTGGATTGCACCATCAGATCCTACTAATATGAAGGAAGAGCTCTTCAATGAAGCTTTGATTATATCGCATAGATGATAAAAGTTACAAAATAGAGGGTTGCATCCTTATTTACACAGAGAAATCGGAACTCAAAACTTCAGTTACAATAAAATAAATTAAACTCTTATTTTATGAAAGTGGCTCTATATAATTTTTATGTCACCATAATGACCTAAGGCTAATACATTATTATAAAGTTATGAGCTTACATACAACATAGTTCATGTACATAGAGTTTTATGAACTTGCATACAAGATAGCTCATATGCATAATCTTATTTCCTAATAAAAATGTTATAGTTAGTTACACAACATAACTTCAAATTTGAAAAAAAACATAAAAATTTCAAATAATTAAATGATCCATAGACCAAAATTCATATAGAAAATAGTTTAAAATTAAAATATACAATGCCCAAACACCATGGGTAATGGACCGTGCCCTAAATGAAGAACGATAAAATCCCAAGGATTATGAATGGGAAGGCCCTACCCCTCCATTCAACCTTGTGGGGTCCTCATTTTGAAAAGTTGACTTCTTTGTTATCATGATCCAAGTTGATCTTGGGTCAATCTCGTGTAGCAAGAAAGAAAGAAAATGATTTTAACATCCACGAGGCTAACAATAGCCTATGGGACAGACTGCCTCACACTCTGATTTCTGCAGTTCAGCCCTTTTCCTGTTCAACTTGATGATGAGCTCCCCCAATTTCTCCACTGTCCCCTCGCTCAATAAGTTATTCCAAGAACTAGCAGTCAAGATACTTATATAGTTGTCCCTACTGTCTTTGTAGGCTTCACACTCTAAAATGAAATGTTTTTCTGTTTCCACTTTTCCGGAGGTGCAGAACACACACACCCTTTCTTCCCAAGCTTCTTTTGGCCTTTTCCATCGCCCAGTTTCACAACAGAGTTGATGGGAATTGGTTCTTCCCATTCCCATTATGGGAATAGCTGAATGGTGGCATTACTCTTACTTGCTTCCAACTCTTTGTTGGGTCAATCTCGTGTAGCTGAATGGTGGCATTACTCCTACTTTCTTCCAACTCTTTGTTGCAAAGCTTAAGATTATAGTGCATGGCACCATATCATCAAGCCTTTCTTGTGCCACCCATTGGGTTTTTTCTTTATTGGAGTGAACGTGGTGAAAGGGGNAAGGGGATCCAATTATGTTCGCATCCATAGGTACTATAGGTTTGTCTTGAACACTTGGATGCAAATTTCGCCACCAAAATTACCCCATTATATACCAACAATATTGCCAATCACAAATTGCAACTTGTAGAAAAATCTCATATTGTATACCCATGCATGATTTGTCCGACAAGGTGTCGGGTCGACTTCTATTTGCAGTGTGTGTGTTGCGCTGGGGCTCTATGGTACCCATGCACGACCTTTCTCATCGAGAATCATGCTCGTTCCTATTTACGGGGTGTTGCTTCCTCTTCTACATGACCCCGTTTCTGTCTTTTTTGGGGGGACCATGTAGTGCCCATGGATCACCTAGTGAGTTTGTTCTATGGTGGAATCGAGACCTCTATTTACTTATCTTAATTCTGCTTGTGGTTCATTTTGAGGGTGTGAGTAGTGGAGTCGGGGCTCCCTCTCTCTCCCTGTGTGGGCTTCGGGCTTTGGTATCCCATTATGGCCTTTGCAAATAGTGATAACACAACCAACTTGGATGCCTTTATGGCAGACTCAAACTGACGGACAGAGGTTGCCATGACTCCCGAAAAACAAGCAAAAGGAACAGACATATTAACTTTATTGGTAAACTCAGTGTGGAAGAGTAGATAGATATCATGTTATTAAGAATGTTCTCTTACTACGTTGAAATGGATGGCACCACCTTTAGTTTCTAGAGTCCATTAGTTCGAGTAAATTAGTGAGTAGATCACCTAAGTGCTTGTTTGATTGAAAATGTACAAGAATTTTTCTACAGAGGAAGCTTAGTGTCATGAGGGAGATCCCTACAAAGGCAAACCAATTATTTTAGATACGTTTTTAGATGTTGGTTTTGTCCTTTTAGGAGTTGTTTCCTTGCTCATATTACTCTTTAGTATATAACTAGTACCTTTACGATTTTAACTTGACATTCTTTGTAAAATGCAAGTCTACCTTCTCAAAATGGTTTCCAAAAGAGTTGTTTCATATCTTCATTTATTTAGTTGAACGCTAAGCTAGATGCCATTGAACCTACAGCTTAAAACAACTTTTTTAATATGGCCATGTGGTAATCATTGTAAAAGGTGACATTTTTCTTATATTATATTCAATTAACCATGATTGTTTTGGTGGGACACATAATTAGTTCTATTATTGCATGGTATCTATTTGAAAACTAATCTATTGATAAACCTCTGGGCAACCTGATATTGTTTTTGGTCGCCAGGATTCCAATGCCTTGGTTGGAGCTCTCTCTACAAATCCAGAATTTTTGAGGAACAAGGTAAGTTTTTCTTGGCCGGATAAATAAAATGTATTGTAGTAATAATCCTTTGACTACATTTCTTTAGTTACCTTTCAGAGTGCCTAAACAAATCAAACATGGTGTTACATTTCTCACTAATTGTGCTATTTCAGTCCTTCATAAATATGGATATTTATTTTCAAATTGCATTTATTAATGAAATATGTGGTCCGAACCTTCCCAACATACTTATCTTGAGAGTGCTCTTCGGCTTTAGGTTTTAGACATATTTCAATTGCCTTCAATATTGTGCATGCATCATATGTTATTTATGTACGCATGTACCGAATATAAAAGTGAATAGGAATGTTTGTCAAGTACCCTCACTCGTGTTTTTACATATTCTTCTAGTATTATTATTCATCTTACTGAGCTGGATGAATGGGGAATTTGATAATGAAGCCAGGCTAGATTATCTTCCTTTCTAGATTGTAGTTTAAATTTTGAAAGTTACATTTTGTAGGTGCAATTGACAACTTGAAATACAAAGTAGGTTTTCAAATTTTCATTTCTAGGGGCAATTGACAACTTGAAATACAAAGTAGGTTAGAGGCATATGTTTATTTCATGTTAATATTGTTGAGGCAAGGGTAATAAATGTGGTAATAGCAAGGGGCTTAAATAAGGATTGAGGTGGCTTATTCCATGTTAATATTGTTGAGGCAAGGGTAAGAAATGTGGTAATAGCAAGGGGTTTAAATAAGGATTGAGGTGGCTTAGGTATGCTTTAGAATATCTTGGAAGTTCTTAGCAAGTGTTTCTCGTTTTTAAGATGACAATGCTTCTTTTGATTCCTATGGTTCAAAATCATTGTTTTCTTTTTCCAATCTATGAGTAGGTTGTTGGCCTTGAGGAATTGTAATTGAAAAACTTTTCCATGAGCCAATGACCTCATGTTTTTTAATCTCTATAGATTTTTAATTTAGAGATGAATTTTCATGGGAAGAAGCTATAATAGGACATTTTATCTACCGATTATTCTTAAATGTGTATATGTGTATTCAACACATTCTGTATGTTACATTAGGAATCAAGATACATGTATGTAAAGGTCATTACATCTGGGGGTCAAAAGAGCGGATTTATAAGTGCCCCCTGCGTACATAAGCAACGAGGTTTAGCATATATTCTTTGACTCCCACTTGAAGACTTTGTATTTTTTCTAAAAATGGAAATACTAGCATAAGGTTGGATAGCTGAAACTGATATAATACTACATTTTCCAAACTGAACAAAGTGTGCAGCTCATGAAAATTGGCTCAACAATGTCATTCCATAAGAAAGAATTGTTTGTTAGATGGATTAGATCACATATAGCTTGACTTGCTTGACAAATCATCCATCTCTCTCCAAACACAACGCCTTTCCAGGATAGAGAAACAAATAGAACATTATACTCAACAACCGTAGCTAAACATTTGGGCAACTTACAATACTAGAAAACATGTTCCCGTTTCAATCTTGCAACCAACTATGCAACAATCAATTGTTATCTGTTATGTACATATATTAATAAGATAGATATAACAAATAGATAATAAGAAAACATTAATAACTAATAGATAAGGACTAATATAAGATAATAAAAGCAATAATAAATAAATAAGGACTCAATTCATGACTATTTATATAGGCACCCTTTTGAAGTATATTTATACTCGTGGGTGAAACCTCATTGTATCATGATCAATCATTTTATACATTTATATACTTATATTTTTTTCCTATTGGAATTTGGCAATCAAACCTCGGGTTTATACATACTATTGGTATCAAAGTCCAACTTGGGCATCGGGTCACGCTACCTTATAGTCTGTATGTCCACTTGGTGGGCCCACATGAGGTTTTCTTACTATTTTTGGAAATATTTAGTGTAGGAAGTGTTATCCCCAGTTTCTAGGGATAACTAAGGAGATGATGTCTCGAGGGCCTCAAGTTGCAGACATGGAGTATTGAGAGACAGATGACTGACAGTGTCCACATGCACAGACAGAGACCCACTTCACCACCACACACCCTGGATTTGTCACGATGACGTTCACCACATCAGCTTGCTTCCAGAAGACAATGGGTCTTGCTCCATGAGGTACAAGTAAGGTATTGTGGTAAGTGTCAGTTTAATACTTGAGGCATTTGAGTATATTGCATTTAAAACTGCTTTTTATTATAGAGCTTATGCTATTTTCCATGTTTCACCTTGGTGGTTGACA
>SNQJ01S0208087.1:2757-16207 GCA_010110895.2 Picea sitchensis
CGGCAATTGGCTCTCCTATTTCCCTTTCGAGAAAATCTGCACCCACAGCAAAACCTCGTGGAATTCCCCCTTCACGTTTTGGGAGATCGGACTTCGTGATTTCATGAATCCTATAATAAAGTGTCTTATCCCTCAGACCCTGAAACCTGAATTATGGAACTCCGATGTTCAGTCACCAAAAGAAATCAATGGCTGCAATTCCCTGCTTGATCCAACGGTCAGCGCGTTTTTCGCGTATCGGAAGTTCGAGATTCTCGATACCAAAATCTCTTGTCGACGCAAACCACGAATCCCTGAATTTCGATGTCAATTTCGGTTATTCGGTTTTCGTGAGTTTGTGAGTTGTGATGTCATGCAACTCTGCTCCACGACCTCCAAAATCCTGACTTTCTATTTCTTGAAAATCCCAAAATGTCAAACTCCGACATGATTTTCCGGCGCTGGTCCCACAACTAGACTTTCTGCCTTTTCGGGACTTCACACTTCATGAGTCTTAATGTGAATATTTCGGGACTTCAATCCATAAAACCCCGAAATGGAAATCCTTGGGCAAATCCAACAGTCCCTGTTGGTTTGAATCTACCGCTCTGTCTCTCCTGAGCTTGAACCCTTTCAAAATACTCATCGTAACTCCCCTGCTACTTTGTGAGATCTGACGGTTCGCGAGACTTCATGAATTCTCTACGGAGAATTCCGACTGTCTGTCTCTTCCCTTGAGAACTTCTGCACAAATTAAATGAAGTATCTCTTTGTGTGGAACATGTCCTCCTGCAAAACGACGTCACTGCGCCTCCTTTCAATTTTTCAAGGTACTTGGCCTCTTGCCTCCCTTCGACAACTTCAAAGGCTCGAATCCTTCTGGGCTTTTTTCCATGACTTCGAGTCTTTCAGAAAACCCCTGATACCAATCCTTGCAACAGAATTTCAAACACTTTCAAGTGTTGAACTCCCTTCAACTCTGCGCACACTTATAGCAGCAGTCTCTTAACAAGTTATTCAGGTTACAAAACTTGAAACTCTACTTGACCTGCGCACACCTTGCACGAATCCTGTGCTCAGCTTGCACTTTTGAGGAAATGAGAACAAAAGATATTCCATCTGATATTTCAGAGACAAACCTCTGAACCCTTTGTCAACGCACTCCTTGCGGACGATTCAACTACACTCCTTGAAGGAACTCATACTCAGATAGAGAAACAATTGAAACTCATTTTCCCTGCTCTCTCTCAGAATTCAAACACAAAGTATGAAATCATATACACAGCATATAAAGAAAATGTATAACAGTAAATAAACATCCATAAACATGGCATTCAACATGCATACACAGAGAGTATCACAACCCCATAAATGTGAGTCAAAGCTCTTTGCATTCATTTAGATCTTTGTACATGGGTATTTTTTACTACAACTCTCTACTCTCTTCTCTATGCTCTTGCTAATGTTACAATAATACAAGTGAGGGTGTCTATATCCGTTTTCCCTCCGGTTCCTAAAACTGTCTAATCTACGCATTGAATTCTATCAACTTGCATTAACTATTATAAATTCCTTCTACCTACTATGGACGAGAGTGGATCGCTCAAGGTCCTTTTACATTATACAAGTGTGCCTCCACTGGATGAATTCATTAATGTTTCAAGACATTTTCAAAATTTGCACTTGGTGCTTTTCCAGCTGTCTTTTATCTCCGCGCTGGCTCGCTTGAGATGGTCCTGCATCATACTCCCTCTCTTGAAAATTTTCATGGGTTCTTGTCCATGAGCTCGCGCACGGTCTGTCCATGCTTCTGGATCTCTGCTTCATTTTCCCAGCTGGAATCTTCAATTGGATGGCCCTTCCATTTGACCAAATACTCAAAGTATTGCTTTTGCCTGGTCTTCTTGCTGACTCTTTTGTCTAGTATGCACTCCATCTGTGGCTTTTCTGCAACTGGCATCTCCTTTCACCACTGAACCTCTGGCTATTCATTTCCTGTCCCTGCTTCCTCATCTTTATATGGGTACAAATCCAAGATATTGAATATCAGAGAAATTCTGATCCCATCGGGTAATTCAATATCGTAAGCATTTGCCCCAAATTTCTTCAAGACCTTGTATGGTCTGGTTTTCTTCATTTTCAGCTTATTATATGTTCTTCTCGGGAACCTTTCCTTTATCAAATGTGCAAGGATCAAATCACCAACTTCAAATTGAAGCTGTCTCCTGCGTTGATCTTCTCTTCGTTTATATTCTTGGCTCGAACTCTGCAATCGTTCCTTCACCTAGCTGTGAAGTTCCTTCATCACCTCTGCGAAATTTTCTACACTAGCGCTCCTAGTCATAGTCTGTTATGAATCCCTCAATTCAAAAATTACTCTTAGTTGCATGCCATAGACAATCTGAAATGGACTCTACCCCGTGCTTCTGTTAACTGAGTCGTTATAAGAAAACTCCACCTATGGCAATATGTTGTCCCACTGGCTATGGTGTTCTGTCACCAAGCTCCTCAGCAAGTCTCCCAAACTTCTGTTCACCACTTCTGTCTATCCATCCATCTGATAATCATAAGCCGAACTAAACAATAAGTTAGTTCTCAGCTTCTTCAATAAGGTCCTCCAAAAGTGTCCTACGAACTTAGTGTCTCGATCCGAAACTATGCTCCTTGGCAAGCCGTGAAGTTGAATGACTTCTTTGAAAAACAGATTCGTAATGTGAGTTGTGTCACTAGTTTTCTGACATGGAATGAACTGTTCCATCTTGGAAAATCTATCCACCACCACAAATATTGAGTCCAACCCTCTTTGTTTTCTTGGCAACCCTAATATGAAGTCCATGTTGACTGCATCCCATGGCTTTTCAGGTATGGGCAATGGTTGATAAAACCTTGCATTCTGTCTCTTTCCCTTCAAATGCTAGCAAATTCTGCATCTATCCATGAATCTCTTGACATCTTCTCACATTCCCGACCAAAAATTTGACTCAGTCAATTTTGTGAACGTCTTGTCGTGACCAAAGTGCCCGACCAATCCTCCACTGTGTTTCTCCTTCAGCAAATTCTCCCTCATGGAGCATTTTGGAATACAAAGATGATTACCTTTAAACAATAATCCTTCCTCGATCATGTATTCTACCCATTGGCTTCTATCTCTGAGAATTGGATTCTCAGTTTCTTCATACGCCTCTTTAAAATCTGGATCAGCTTGATACATCTCCTTGAGATCATCAAAACCCAATGTTTTGACTTTGAACTCCTGCAATAGAAAACACTTCCTGCTCAAAGCATTAGCAACTTTGTTAGCAGTACCAGAAATATGTTTAATCACAAAAGTGAAATTTTGCATATATTCAACCCATTTTACATGTCTTTGATTCAACTTCTCCTGTTGAGTCACAAATTGCAGTGCATGATTGTCACTGTATAAGACAAACTCCTTAGGAATTAAGTAATGTCTCCATTTCTTCAATGCCTGTATAATAGCATAGAAATCCTTATCATAAGTGGAGTATTTCACTTTCGCTTCATTCAACTTTTCGCTAAAGTATGCTATTGGCTTGTTTTCTTGACTCAAGACTGCCACTATTGCAAATCCACTTGCATCACATTTCACTTGAAATGTCTTTTGGAAATCAGGCAACACCAAAATGGGTTGTTCCGTGATCTTCCTTTTCAACAAATTAAAATTCTTCTTGGATTCTTCTATCCAGTGAAAAGATTTGTGTCTTTTCTTCACTGTATCCATCATCGATGCACTAATTCCACTGAAATTTCTAATGAATTTTTGGTAGAAACTAGCCAATCTGTGAAAACTTCTTACCTCAAAGATATTCTTCGGTGATGGCCAATTCTTAATTACCTCCACCTTATCCAGATCCATCCTCAACTTATCTGCAGAAATAACGAACCCCAGATAAATGAGCTCTGTCTTCATGAATGAGGATTTCTTCATGTTTATCAATAGTTTCTCCTACTGTAGTCTCTGCATTACTGCAACCAAATGTTTCAGATGCTCTGCCTCTGTTTTACTGAAAATCAGTTTGTCATCAAGATACACAATGACACATTTTTTGATGAAATCCTTCAGGACCTCATTCATCAATCTCATGAAACTACTTGGCGCGTTCGTTAAGCCAAACGGCATAACAAACCATTCATATAACCCTTCACTTGTTTTGAATGTTGTCTTCCATTCATCACCTTCTCTCATGCAGATTTGGTAATAACCACTTTTCAAATCAATCTTCGAAAAAAAAATTCTCCACTCAAGCAATCCATCAAATCATCCATCCTTGGCAACGGAAATATGTACCTGATGGTTATCTTGTTGATCTCCCTGGAGTCAGTACACATCCTCCAGCCTCCATCTTTCTTCGAACTGAGTACTGTTGGAACAACAAACGGACTCAATCTTTCCCTGACCAAACCATTGTCCAACAAATCCTAGACTTGTCTTTTGACCTCTTCATTCTCCTGTGGCGTCAATCTGTACGCTGCTTTGTTTGGCAAACTAGCTCCAGGTANNNNATGAGGTCAATGTGATGACTTATACTTCTAATCGGTGGCAACGAACGAGGTAGTTCATCCACTACTATGTCAGCGAACTCTCCCAGCAGTTCCTGAACCTCTTCTAGTAAATCATCTACCCTTGTGTTGGTTAAAACAATCTTTGGCTTCCTAACCACAATTCCTCTTTCTTCTTAACCTCTGTAAGAAGTTCCTTCCCACTCATGAGAAGTACAATGTTGCTTACTTTAGGTTTCATCTCCTTATCTTTGATTGGAAGCAACATGTGAGTTCTCCCATTCTTCTCTAGGGTGTATGTGTTCATCCTCCCATCATGAATCACATTTCATTGCCATCATCTACCCAGCAATAGATGACAAACATCCATAGGAATAACATCACAAAGTATCCTATCATTATATCCTCCTATCTTAAATTCAACTAAACATTGTTTAGTGACAATTACCTGATGTCATTTTTGTAACCACGAAACTCTGTATGGACTCGGATGATCAATCGTCTCCATCTCCAACTTCTCTACCATCTCTGTTGAAACAATATTATCTGTGCTACCACTGTCCACAATGACTTTGCATACCCTGTCCTTGGTCTTGCAAGCAATCCGAAAAATTCTGTTTCTTTGGACTAAACTCTGCACCTCCCTCTCTGGCGTTAAAAGAGATTTTCGCATCATCAACGATCATCCACCTTCAACATCCTTTGCTTCAACATTCTGCCTTTGAGCTTCAGCAATGTGAGCCTCTCCACCTTCTTTCTTTTTGTCTGGACATTCATAAGACTCGTGTCCAACCTTTCTGCATGTGAAGCATGTTATTACTCCAACTCTTCCTCTTCCTCTACCTCTGGTACGAGGAAAAATATTATTATCAGCATAATCTCCTCTCTGATCAGCATATTGCCCTCACTGTTCAGCATATTTCCCTCGTTGTGAGCTTCTACCTCTCTCAGTTCGAGTCTGAGGTTTTTTCCATTCTTCTTTAGGCTTCTGATTTCTATCTTGGACAACTAACTTTCCCCTGGGCTAACTTCCTCGGCCTCTTTGACCCTACTTTCGGCTCAGCTTCTCTTCCTCTTTTAGAGCCATTTGATAAGCATATTCCACCGTTCAGATGGTTATCATGATCATCTCATCCTGAATGTCGTATCTCAGGCCATTCATGTACCTGTAAACTTTTTCATCATTACTTTCACGATGACCTGCTCTGATGTTCAGCCTGTAGAACTATTCAGTGTATTCCTTCACTGTCATCATCTTTTATTTCAAATTCTGCATCCTTCAAAATAGAGTAATTTGATAATCCCTGGGAATGAATTTTTCCTTCATCTTTGCGATCATCCTGTCCCAACTCTTGATCTTCTACTTGCCTTGGCAGCATCTGTCAGCTTGTAGTTCATCCCACCACAATGTTGCATGTCCCTTTAATCTCGTGATAGCATGTTTGACCTTCTAGTCCTCTTCAACATCTTCATAGTCAAAGTATGTGTCCAGAGCTCTAATCCAATCTAGAAGCTCCTCTACATCTAGATTTCCCTCATAAACTGGAATGTCCATTTTGGCTCTTGCACCCATTCTTGCAACAACTCTAAGAAAGCGTTCATTTGTTGCATATTCTACTGTGACTTCTTCTTCTCCATGTCTAGCTTCATCTTCACTTTCGGAATCACTAAGATCCCCAACACCGACTATGCACCTCTGTGTTGTATCCATGTCTTCCAGTCTGGCGCGTAATTCACGCATTTCTCTTTCTATGACTGGATCATGCATCTGCCTACCCCTTCTTCTTGGTATTTCCCTCTCCTCTGGCGGATCGGGTGCTTGCCTATCCCTTCTTCTTGGCGGCATGGTGAAACTTCTTTTCTCTGCTACAGAAAGCAAAGAACCTTTCTGTGCTCTGATACCATACCTGATGCAACCCTCCTAACCCGCAGGTCATAAGTCCACGTACACATGATCGTTCTTCTTCCACTAGCCCGAAGAGCTCTCGGCAATTGGCTCTCCTATTTCCCTTTCGATAAAATCTACACCCACAATAAAGCCTCATGGAATTCCCCCTTCACATTTCGGGATATCGGACTTCGTGATTTCGTGAATCCTGTAATCAAGTGTCTTATCCCTCAGACCCCAAAACCTGAACTACTGAACTCCGATGTTCAGTCACAAAAAGAAATCAATGGATGTGATTCCCTCTTGATCCAACNAGAAGTTCGAGACTCTCGATACCAAAATCTCTTGTCGACGCAAACCCTGAATCCCTAAATTCTGATGTCAATTTTGGCTATTCGGATTTCGTGAGTTCGCGAGTTGCAATGTCATGCAACTCTGCTCCACGACCTCCGAAATCTTGACTTTCTATTTCCCAAAAATCCTGAAATGTCAAACTCCGACACGATTTTTCGGCGCTGGTCCCACAACTAGACTTTTCACCTTTTCGGGACTTCGTACTTTGCGAGTCTTAATGCGAAGATTTCGGGACTTCAATCCACGAAACGCCGAAATGGAAATCCTTGGGCAAATCCAACGGTCCCTATTGGTTTGAATCTACGACTCTGTCTCTCCTGAGCTTGAACCCTTTCAAAATACTCGTCGTAACTCACCTACTACTCTGCGAGATCTGATGGTTCATGGGACTTTGTGAGTTCTCAATGGAGAATTCCGACCGTCCGTCTCTTCCCTTGAGAACTTCTGTGCAAGTTAAACAAAGTATCTCTCTATGTGGAACTTGTCCTCCTGTAGCACGATGTCACTGCGCCTCCTTTCAATTTTTCAAGGTACTTGGCCTCTTGCCTCCCTTCGACAAATTTGAAGGCTCGAATCCTTCCGGGATTTTTTCCACGACTTTGAGTCTTTCAGAAAACCCCTACTCGCACTCCTTGCAGAAGACTTTAAAACACTTTCAAGTGTTGAAATCCCTTCGACTCTACGCACACTTACAACATCAGTCTCTCAACAAGTCATTCAGGTTACAAAACCTGAAACTCTAGTTGGCCTACACACACCTTGCACGGCTCTTGTGCTCAACTGGCACTTTTGAGGAAATGAGAACAAAAGCTATTCCATCTGAGCTTTCAGAGACAAACCTTTGAACCCTTTGTCAATGCACTCCTTGCGGACAATTCAACTGCACTCCTTGCAGGAACTCATACTCAGATAGAGAAACAATTGAAACTCATTTTCCCTGCTCTCTCTCAGAATTCAAACACAAAGTATGAAATCATATACACAACATATAAAGCAAATGTATAACATAAAATAAACATCCATAAACATGGCATTCAACATGAATACACAGAGAGTATCACAACCCCATAAATCTGAGTCAAATCTCTTTGCATTCATTCAGATATTTGTACATGGGTGTTTTTTACTACAGCTCTCCACTCTCTTCTCTATGCTCTTGCTAATGTTACAATAATACAAGTGAGGGTGTCTATATTCGTTTTCCCTCCGGTTCCTAAAACTGTCTAATCTACGCATTGAATTCTATCTACTTGCATTAACTATTATAAATGCCTTCTACCTACTATGGACAAGAGCGGATCACTCAAGGTCCTTTTACATTATACAAGTGTGCCTCCATTAGATGACTTCATTAATGGTTCAAGACATTTTATAAATTTGTGCTGGGTGCTTTTCCAACTGTCTTTTATCTCCGCGTTGGATCGCTTGAGATGCTCCTGCATCAACACAGTTATTGTATGTCTTGTTAGAAATCATTCAAATAAATAAATATGCAATCACATAAACAGATAATGACAAAAATATTTTTATGAGGAAACCCAAATGGGAAAAACCTCTTCTTCTTATGAATGAAAGGCAAGCTCCAACTCGTCTTTACATTCGTATTTTATCTGAGATACAACCTAGATGAGGTTGCTACCTCTATTTCTTCAGCACCTACTGAATGGAACCTACAACTCCCAGATGTACAAGCACCAACTTGTACAGGAGACTTTTACAGTCTCCCCTTGGTCCTCCCTACCACCTTGAAATCATTCTCTGTCACAAAGAACCTGCAAACCAACTCTTTATCTTCTCTATCAAACATTAAGCATTCAAATCCTCTCTGCACAATTCATTCTTCACCAGACCACTTAGATTTATCAATCTGTGTATGTGTCTTCCCTCCTCTATCTTTTCTCTTCCTCAAAATTTACAGAGCCATATATCTCCCATAATCCTCTCTCACACTTTTCTTGCAACCATCACTTTATATATCTTCCTGTATCATCAGTGCGTACAATCGAACCCTCAGGCTTCAAAAAATCAGTTACAGTAACTGAATAACTTCCTTACAGTAATCATTATTGGCAAGGGCATCAAGACAAATAATATCCACATGATCAGTTTAAATATTTAACCAGCACCGTTCGATGAACATACCATTGTTTTTCGGCGTTTCGCATTTCGTCATTTCAACACTTCTATGATCAAGTATTTCAACACTCCAAGTCCCAATCACCGATATTTCGGCGTTTTGCATTTCATTTTTTTTGGCATTTCTCATTTCGATGTTTCGGCATTTCTGTGATGAAGTGTTTCGACACTCCAAGTCCCGATCCTCGGTATTTTGGTGTTTCACATTTCGGCATTTCGTCATTTCACATTTCAGCGTTTCGGCATTTCTGTGATGAAATGTTTTGACACTCCAAGTCCTAATCCACGGTATTTCAGCATTTTGCATTTTGTGATTTCGTCATTTCTGTCGTGAGTATCCTTGACACTTTGAACTCCCGGTATTCGAAACTCCGAAATGGAGTCAAATCAACGATCCATGATCTCCCTTTGATCAACAACTCATATTAAGTCGTGGTATCGCATTTCGTGATTTCATCATTTATGTTGTGAGTGTCCTTGACACTTCCAACTCCCGGTATCCAAAACTCCTAAATGGAGTCAAATCAACGGTCCACGATCTCCCTTTGATCAACGACTTAGATTAATTCGTGGTTCCAGTATTTCGGCATTCGAGACTTTGTGATGTTGAAGTTTTTTCTTACCATGCAAAAATCCCGAAATAGAAACTCCCGGAATCATGTGCTGTTTAATCTCCGATCTCCGAAATTCAAGCTATGCCTATGCAAAATGATCCACGATAATCTTCTATCTCCGAAATTCAAGTTGTGCCTGTGCAAACTGATCTATGGTGCCTGTGCAAACTGATCCATGGTGCCTGTGCAAGCTGATCAACAAACTCCCCCTTTGGCATTTTAAGGTTTGATAGATTTAAAGTTTGGCATTAATGATATATAAAGTTTGACATTAATGACAAAAGCAAGTCCTGTGCAAACTGTGTAAACTGCAATCCCTGCCAACAATTTCTTCTCACTGTTTCTGTATATCTTTATTTCCGTTCATGTTAATTTACAGAGATAAAATGAATTTCCTCCTCTATTTCAAAGAGTAACATCTCCCACTTCAATATATTTCTTTTTCACACTATAATCCTTCATGGCAAGCATGCTATATATACAAAGACAGTTCGAATCCCCTTCAAGTATTAGTTTTAATCTTTGTAACTGATTATAACTATACAAGCTGCCCTTGGATTGGATGATCCATGCAATGCACAACTACCCTTTGATCAGATTCATCAAAGCATCTACACCATTGAAATATAACTAATAGAGTTATTGACTTAATCCTTTAGTCGCTTCATAACTTTCCTTTACACCGACACATGACCTCATCCTTAGGCTATGTAAGCCCTGATCGCGCTGAGAAAAAAGTGATGTTCTATACGACATAGTTGAACTCCGATGCAATCACAGAGCAACACATATCTAAGTAGTCACATCCATCAGAGTCTTGGATATTTTCTTTTTCAAGATCTTTTTCACACAATGCTTTGGATATGCACTGTTTGATCTTCATCACTCATGTCTATGTAAATATTCACCATAGATTTTTTTGTAATTTTAATGCTAGAACATGTTTGTAGTTTTAACGCTGGAAGAAAACCCACTATATACATTTAGCCATCCAACATTTTTGGAAATACATATAGCCATTTAACATATGCATCAAAGATGGTAGCAATTGAACCCACTATACGTCCAAGAAGGTAGCAATGGTAGTAACTAAACCTTTGCCAAAAGTGCATTGAAGTTGTAGCAATGGTAGTAACTAAACCTCTACCAGAAGTGCATTGAATTTTCCATCAATGACAACTACACCTACACTTGCCTTTTTTATACACTTGTATGCTGCAATGCTAACAAACTCCATAATGCTAACAAAATCTCTGTTAAAAATGAAAACGCTTTGCCAATAATAATGCTTTCCATTAATGACAACTACATCTACCATAACAGTAATGCCAACAAAATCCCCCTTTGGCATTGATGGAAAACTAAACTTACCTTTTTCTTTGCTATGTTCTCCCCCTTTTGGAATCTATGGAAAAGGAGCCATTATACTCCCCCTGTCTGAGATAAAATAGTATCACTGTCAACATCAATGAGTCATGAACCTATGTGAATCAATCAACCAGAAAATTCCTAAGAAAAGTATCAAATATTTTAAAGTCTTGTCAATGTTGTCTGCAATGAACTGATAAGAAAGAAGATTATAAGCAACAAGTCTTTTCACATATGTTTATTTCTTTCAAATTTCTTTATTGCTGCTGAAGTTTAATGAGTCTTAGCTGATATGTTACTCCTCTTGACCAAAAGACTAAGAAAACAGTTGTACATATCTAGCTTATTTGGCAACAGCTCCCCCTTAAACAATAGCCCTAAACAACCAATTGCCAACAATTTGATATAAAGTCAACTTACAGAGAATAGACTCCCAACTGATTTCGAAGACTTTCAAATTGCATTTTGGTTAAAGGTTTAGTAAATATATCTGCAATTTGATCCTTTGTTCCAATGTATTCCAGTTTAATAATCTTCTTTGTAACTTGATCTATGAGAAAATGAAATTTAATAGGAATGTGTTTTGTTTTTGAATGCATAACAGGATTTTTGGAAATATTGATAGCACTAGTATTATCACAATAAATAGGAAAAAGAGTATTAAAATGAATGTGTATATCTTCCAACATTTGTTTCATCCATATAACTTGTGTACCACAATTTGCAGCTGCTATATATTATGCTTCAGCAGTAGACAGAGACATTGTTGATTTCTTCTTGCTTGACCAACTCACAAGACATCCACCAAGAAAAAATGATGCTCCGCTAGTACTCTTCCTGTCATCAACACACCCTGCCCAATCAGCATCAATGAAAGCATGTAAGTCAAGCTGATTACATGTTGGATACCACAAACCAAACTCTATTGTCCCCTTAAGATATATGAAAATTCTTTTTACTGCAAGTAGATGAGAAACTTTAGGAGATGCCTAAAATCTACCAACCTGACAAACTACATGCATAATATCAGGCCTTGTAGCTGTAGCATATAGAAGATTGCCAATCATAGATCTGTACATTGTTTGCTCAACTTCCTCAAAGTCATCAAATTTACTTAATTTACAACCAGTAACCATAGGAGTGCCAAATGGTTTACTATCATGCATCTGAAACTTCTTAAGCATTTCATGAATATACTTTGTTTGAGTAATGAAAATACCCTTATCAGATTGATTAATTTTTTTTATTTTTTTTTATGTCTGGTGGAATCAGCAACTAGTTGGGCACATGCTCGCGTTACACGTGGTTGTGTTATCCAACTGCTACCACTATAACCTCCAGGTGTTCCCACGATGCCCCTTATGCGGCACACATTGTAAGTCAGGGGGAGTTGAACTCGAAACCTCATGGAACTTCATTTTCATGGCACTTGCCAATTGAGTTGCCCCCCCGGGGGCCAGATTGATTAATTTCCAAGCCTAAGGAGAACTTCATTTTACCAAGCATAGACATTTCAAACTCATTCTGCATACATTCAACAAATTGTTTGCTAAGGTTCTCATCATCACTTCAAAAAATAATGTCATCTACATAAATTTCTACAATGACCAAGCTATCATTCTCTTCTTTGATATAGAGATTACTATCAATGTTACCTTTCCTATATCCTTGTTTCCTTAAGTAGTTATCAAGCCTGGAATACCAAGCCCTTGGTGCATGTTTTAATCCATATAAATCCTTTTTCAACCTGTAGACATATTGTTCTACTTCTTGTACCTGAAAACCATCTGGTTGTTCCATGTATACCTCTTCTTCTAGATCACCATTCAAAAATGCAGATTTTACATCAATTTGATAAACTTTAATGTTCTTAGAACTAGTATAGGATAAAAACAACCTAATAGATTCCATTGTCACAACAGGAGCAAAAGTTTTTCCATAATTAATTCCTTCTACTTGTGCATACCCTTTACAAACCAATCTAGCTTTATTTTTTGTTAGTTTTCCTGCTTCATCCATCTTATTTCTGAAAACCCATTTAGCCCCAATAACATTCTTGTTCAATTGTCTAGGAACCAATTCCCATGTTTTATTCTTTTCAATTTGATTAATCTCTTCTTTCATTGCTTTCATCTAGTATTCATCTTTAATTGCTTATTAAATATTTTTGGGTTCAATCAAAGAAAGTAGTGATACATGTTCATGGGTTGAAGTAGATTCTAGCCTTCTACTTCTTGTTCCAATACCTGAATTTATGTCACCAATGATTTGTTCTTCAGGATGATTTTTGTGTATTCTTTTGCTTGGAGTCTTAGATGGAGTTATGATTTTGAATGGACTTGTGCCCTATATTGATGTAGGAATTAACTATTCATTATCATTAGTCTTAGTTTCTTTTGTTTCACTTACATCTTTATCCATCTTATGTTTGTCATATATTTCATGTTTTTGTTGATCCTTTTGTTTAGATTTGGACTTCAAAAATGAGGAATCATCAAACTTTACATCTATAGATTCAACAATATTTATTAATCTAAAATTATAGAATTTATAAGCCTTTCTTGAACATGAATATCCAACCAATATGCCT
>SNQJ01S0208088.1:0-16329 GCA_010110895.2 Picea sitchensis
TTGGAAGGGTGAGGGAACTATACCCTCATCTTCACATAGACTGAAAATAGTCTTTTGGAGGTCCAAAAGCTTCCCAATGGGGAGGTGTGATCAGGGGATCAAATTTTGCTCAAAACTTCAAAGTGTTCAGAATCACTTCAAATCGAACGAGAGTGTAGGCCTCGTCGTTGCAAACCCAATGCAAGTCGTTTCATCTCAAACGGACGTCGAGAGCGAGAGACATCGCGATCTGTTCGAATTGTCAAATAGGCAAAAAAAAGGACGCTGACTGTGCAGTCTGTATAGGCTGACGTGGCAGGGTCGTACGATGATGTGGCAGAGGCCGTATGTCTGTACGCTGATGTGGCATGTGATTATGTGGTAGTTTTCGATTGGTAGCTGAAGGCGAATGGTATTCTGACACGTGGCATCATTTTTGGTCAATGGTATGGTGCCACGTGGCCCAGTCATGGGCTGCCACGTGGCACCCCAATATTGGCTATTGGTTGATGTTTAAAATTGTATGGGGTCTGTGGGGGTCGAACCATGGACCTCCCCTTTGGCTCCGTGCTTTGGTAGAGTGTGGGATACCACTAGCCCACACGTTGTTACTTATTAACTATATGTATTGCAAATTATTTGAATTCGTTTTGTGCTATGGTCGGTGCGGGGGTCCGGGCTGGGGCTTAGCCCCAGCCCCCGGTCACACTCACCTTACATATGACCATACCCTCCGGTAAATGGCGCGTGGGGTTTTTAAACATGTAGCACGTGGTTATATGTGTTACACCATGTGACTTCGACCTTAGCGTGGGAGTTGGAAAATGGAGCCCTTTTTAAAATGCGCGAGGTCATATGACCCTCATGTGCCCGAGAGCTAGGCAGTTAGGGGCTGGCGCGCCCATAACCATCCTACAGTTCACACCGTTGGCACAGTTGCGCCCAGTGCCGGGTTTTTATGCCTTAAATGGCGTGTGTGCTAGGTTGAATGAGAAAAGGTGTGATTTGTAGATGCAGAGACAACAAGCTTGAAGGGGGGACTTCCAGGAAGCCTAACTTCTTCGTTTTTTGGCCAAACGAGGTGCCGAAAAAGCCCAGCTAGGGGTTTTTGGACATTCTAAAGCCATTGGAGCAGTCTATTTGATAGTTTAAGCATTGGAAAGCACATTTTTGAGCACTTTGAGAAAATAATATAAATGATCCATTGGAAGCTGGACCAGGAGATGTAGCTCAAGAGAGGGGTGAACTCCTTTATCATTTGTTGTGTTATGTGTTTTATATTCATTGTTTATGCTGCTGTTTATATGCATCTTGAATGAGTAATCCTTTAAATAATGTGTCGCAAAGTTGATCCATTTGCTTTTAACACATAAAATTTACTTGTAAATATTTTCAAGGATACAAGTCTTCTTCATTTTTAGATCATTCCACTATCCATAAAATTTTGGATCACTTCTCTTAAGCTTCCGACATATCTATCAATTCAGGAAAATATCAAGTCTTTTTTTTCAACACTCAAGAAGCTATCCAAGTTTATCTCTCCAATCTTTTGGGATTCACTTGGAGTTCCCTTATGTCCAAATACCTGGGAGTCCCTCTCACTGATAACACCTCTCGCATCAGCCCTTGGGAGACTCTCATAACCTCTTTAGAAAACCACCTTAAATATTGGACTTTCAGATCTCTAAATATGGTTGGACACCTCACTCTTTTGAAATCAGTCTTGCAAGCCATTGCTATTTATCTCTTTTCAACTTTAGCCACTCCAAAATCAATCATAAGGTCCATTCGCTCCATTAAAATAAAATTCCTCTGGCAGGGCATTAAGAAAGGTCGGAAATGGGCACTTGTTAAATGGGAGGACCTTTGCAAACCTAAATCCCCTGGTGGTCTAGGCCTAAGATATCCAAGAATCTTAAATAATGTCACGGGAGACAATATATGGGGGTGTTGGTTAACTCACCCATCCGACCTTTGGGACAAACTTTGGAGGCACAAATATTCTCCCAATATAGAGGAAAACAACTTGATTAGACTCACCAACCCAAATCCCAGATTCTCGATCTGGAATACAGCCCAGGGTAATCACCATCTAGTACAAGAACATGCCTTTTGGGAGGTATGTAATGGACATACAACTCTCTTATGGACTGACTCCTGGAAAAAAATACCACCACTCCATCTCAAAGAAAGCATACATGGGATCCTTCAACACATGCAACATAAAACGCACCTTCAAATCCATCACTTCTAGAAGACTCACACAGATCATCCTCATTGGAGAGAATGTGAATCTAATCCTCTGACTCTATACATACCACAAACTTGCACCTTAGCACCTTAGCAAGAAGAGGTGGAATCAAGGAAAATATGAATTCATCATGATCATGACATCCTCCATTGGGGCCACACACTGCAGGGAGTGTTCTCTATCAAAGAGTCTTGCAGGTTAAAATCCAAGCACAACCCACTAGAGAAAGAGGAAATCTAGGCAAGGATATGGAAAATCAATCATTGGACCAAAGTGTGCACTTTTTTATGGCTGATGGTTCAAAACAAAATTTTCACTTGGGAGAATCTCTTAAAATGTGGATTTACAGGCCCATCTAGATGTCCCCTATGTTACAATTAGGAAGAATCAATAGATCATCTCCTTAATCAATGCACATTCAGTCTGCACTTATGGGATCATATGGATTCTACCATGTGCACCACGGATCAAAATGCAGCCAACATAAAAGCCACTCTTGAGCATTGGAGACAACAAGATTTCAAAAATCCAATGCTCAACTGCATTTGGATACTTCTCCCTAGTTTCATAGTTTGGTAGATCTAGAAAGAAAGAAATAATCGAATTTTCAACTCTACCTCTCATTCTGAAGCTCAAGTTTGGTAACGCATCCATTCTTGCATCAAAGAAACAATTTTCTCTCAACCCTGGACCCAAGAAGATCTTAAATGTGATCTATATGAAACAATCATTCTCTCCAATTGGAACATCCAACCTAATTCCCTACCCTCCCCTACCCCCTCCCGCCCACCCACTACTAATATCCCTACCTCCTGGAGAAAACCCATGGCAGGCTTTATCAAACTAAATTTTGATGGGGCGTCCAAAGGAAACCTTGGCCTAGTAAGTTTTGGTGTGGTTTTTAGGGATGATCAAGGAAATATCCTCCTAATCTTGGCTGGTAGTCTCATCCATGACACAAATAATGCTGCAGAATTATGGGCGCTCATCCAAGGATTAATTACTGCCAATCGAATGGGTTTCATGAAGCTTATCCTGGAAGGTGATTCCCAAATCATTCTAGATCTCTTTTCTAATCTCCTCACAGGTTAAAAACCTTCCAAAATCTCTCCTAGTTGGAGGCTCCTCAGTAATTTGGAATTGTTACTTTCCTTAATTCTTCCCAACACAGTTCATATCCCTTCTCATGTTTGTCGGGAGGCCAATCAGGTAGTAGATAAATTAGCCAATGCCGGGGTGAATCTTCAGAATGGTGATCTTACCTATTCACCTTCCTAGACCCTGAATCACCCCTTATTTGTTGAATACTTTGCATTGGTGCAGAAAGATAACCCAACCCCGGATGGGGTGACACCTGGATGCCATGTCACGAGCGATCCACAAAAAATGAACCTCCCTCAATCGCCTCGTTTGGCACCCTCGCGACATTCATTTACTCCTTACTTGCCCCCTCCAGCGATTGTCCCTGCAGTTGGCCTCCACCATGATTATCGCTCGTGTGAAATTAATGGATCTCTAGATCCTTCTGTGTCTTAAGACCATCGTCATCACCAAGAAGACACATTACCTTGTTATTCATCCTTCTTTGCATGCTCTCTGGTTTATCTACCTCCACTCATTGCTCTAACCTTTCTATAGGTTTCTCTTCACAGTCGCGAGGGTCCTCTTCACCTCCACCATCCTCAACCTTCGTCTCTACTAGTTCTTACTCATGCCCAAAGAGCATGCTAGATCACTTCGAGCTAGCTCTCACTCTGTTCTGTGCGGTCAAACCCCTTACACTCACTGTCGACCTGGTCTGTGCTATGTTTTTCCTTGCCACTGCTGAATGTCTAATCACTCCTCCTCCCCTCCAGTTGAAGCCAAATATTGCAAGCCTACCTCCGCTCCTGTGACCACTTCCGCCATTGCCACCCATATCCCCAACCCAGGAGCAACCTCTAGCTCTATTCCTTCACCCCCTCCTCACTCATTTTTCACTGATGCTTAAAGAGAAGTCATCATGGAGCTGCACCGAGATAATGACGAACATAAATTTTGCCAAGATTTGATGGAGAAATTCTTGGAGTGGCTTTTGGATTTGGGCGCAAAGAACCCTGCACAACGACACAATGAAGGGGAACCGCTCCAGGCAATAATGACCCCCAAGTGGCTGGAATAATCCATGCATGCCTTCCCCTACAACTCTACCAACAAGTAATCTATCATGGACTGTTATTTTTGGTTTTTTGTAGCTTATGTCTAGCGTATCAAATTACAAATACATCTTTATTGGTATATTCATAGGCCCATAATAGTTTATTACAGTCCAAAATCTATAACTATGTTAGCTAGCAACAATCACAACAAGATTTTATGAAACTTTTATAACTGATGGTGGGGTTGGTTTCTTTCTATGGCAGCCTCAACACCAGTCTCTAGACCATCTTATGTAATTTTTGTTCATGAAAGGTAATACAAACAACTAGCTTACAAAAAAAAGAGATGATATTTTATATATTTTAATATTTCAAACTCTTATTACTAATACTAATATTAATAGCAGTAACATGAATAGATGTGACATGCGTAAAAATAAGTATTGATTGCCATAATTAATAAGGACACATGGCTAACAGTTTGATTTTTTGATTTTTAATTTTTAATTTTTTAAATTCTTTTTTTAAATATGATAATTAAGTGTAAAACCACATAAAAATTGTCTAATCATAGTTAAAAACCAATCACAAAATAATAATTTAAATTTAGAAAAATTTAAATTTATTTTTCAATTTAAAGAATAATCAATTTAATAGATATATTTTTGGAGATTTTAGAAAACTTTATAGCAGAAAGTGAAAAAATTGCAAATTATTTAAAAATCAAAGCAAATTGACTACAAAGCTATTACAATATACTCTATCTTCAATAGATATAACAAGGTTGTGTGGCAGCGTAGTCCCTTCCAACGAGGATAGAAAGCAAATTGTGGAAAATGGGGTCGAATTGTAAATGACGGAAGTGTTCGGTGCAAAATGTATATCACGAAAATGTTGTGTGCAACATGTATATCATGGAACATGGGGCAAAAGTAAATGACGCTTGGCATGTAGAGCACCATTTATTTTTTGAAAGTATATAACAAACATTTATTTTTTGAAAGTATATAACAAAGTACAAATTTGTTGACAGTGGAAGAATAAATTTGGAAGTTTAAATGCATTTGCCATATGGAATGGTGAAAGATAAAAATATATGAAGACATAAAATTAAAAGGAGATAAGAAATATAAAAATTTAAATGCATTTGTGAATAAGGGGTATAAGTAAATGACGCTTGCAATTTAGAGCACCATTGATTTTGAAATATATAAAAAATTAAAAGTTTGTTACATATAAAAAATTAAATGTTTTTGTCATACAGACTGTTGAAAGATAAGAATGTATGAAAACATAAATTTAAAAGGAGATAAGAAAACATTTTTATTTGAAATATGTCAAAAAATAAAAGTTTGTTACATACCACTGGAAATTTTGAAATATGCAAAAAAATTAAAGTCTGTTACATATAAATCGGAATTTCAATGCATTTTTCATGTAGACTGGGATTGGGGCTCTCGTGGACCATTAGAGAAATATGTACAAGAAACAGGATTGTGGAAAGAAGATAGAGTGCAATACCTGCAAAAAAAATAAATGGAAAGGTATAAGTGTTTGCCTCACATATGTACTTAAGAAAGTGGAATAACTGGGTTGATAAACAAAGCAGGATGCGATAAGTAGACTTACAGTGAGAGTCCATATGAGCCCTTTGGTTATTTTCTTGCGGCTTCAGTTTCATTGATGTCGTCGATGACTGCGGTTTCAATGATGTCATCGATGGCTGCTAGATTCTTGGCAATTGTCTGTTGCCTTTCGTCGGTGGCTTGCTTCAATTGCATTTAGCGCCATTCTTCAATGTAGCTTCTCATTGGGGTGACGTTGATCTCATTCCGGATTTTTATGTTGAAAATATCATTTTCTAATTCCTGGAAGTCGATAGAAAGATTACAGAGAGCCTGATGAATTTCCTCATTCTATACTGAATATTTGACTAGCTAGTCGTGGACGTGAGCTTGATCAAATTGAAGGATGTTGTAAAACTTTTCCAGAGACAAGGCCTTAAACATAGCAACCTGTTTATCGAACTCTTACCTGGTTAAGGGAAAGGATTTTGCGATTAATTCGAGGTCTTGGAAGTCATTGGTTTTCCCGGCTAAGTCTATATTTGACAGCCTTGTGAATAATTTGTCTTTCTTCGATATGGCTTGTTCACATGACTGAAAAATGAGATGCAAGGTCTTCACTTTTTCTTTCCAACATGCATTCAATTGACCGATCCGGTTTTTGGATGGAAGATCTTGTTCTCTTATTTTTGTTTCTGTCAAATTGTTGACAATGGTGCCAAAAGGAATGACCCTTTTTAAAAATAAATTTTCTTCATCTTTTAACTCGGTCTGCAAATGTTCGAGCAAACTATGTGCCCTGGTTCCAAGGGAAGTGATGGTTTGTGATCTTTTCCACGCCTCGGTAACTAGTTCCATTCTTTTTTTGATATTATTCTCCACATATCTTTTACAGGATGCGAGCAGGGTGGAGGATGCTTTTACGTTGGCTCCAGGGGTGGCAGGCATGGCTATTTCCAAAGGATTGACAAGCAATGGCATAGGAATGAAAGCGTCTTCCAATTCCTTGACCTGGTCCTTCAGTCTAGCATTCCTAGTCTCGATACCTCCAATGGAATCATGAAGTGCTTCTTCTCTCGCGGTGTGAAGTTGACAGATTTGGGACGACCGCATGTTGGCAAGGTCAACCTCTAAACAAGATTTGCCTTTCTTATTTTTAACATATTTTTTCTCAATTATCAATTTTTTGGATTGGCTATCAAAAACAACGCTCTAGAACATGAAGGATTCATCTTCGTCAAAATTTTCAGTAATGGATATGTCCATTGGACGGCTATGGTGGATGGCGTCTCCGGGCTGATCAAGGAAGTTGATCATGCTATCTAGATCAGTGTCAAGTTCCATGTTCTCACTCTGAATTTCTGGCTCTTTTGCCTTCCCCACATTTTTTTTTCTCTTCTTCTCTACTGGAAGCTTGTGAGAACTATCAATTTTAGAGTGAGGAGGGTCGTTATCTCCTCCTCCGTTTGAAGAACTCTGAGTTTCTTTGTTGCTGTGGTGGACCGTTAGAGCGATGCTCCGGGATGTCGTACTTTTTGGAGTGATATTTTCCGATTGAACACTCTTGTCACCGGGGCCTTTCCCCTGTTGCTTGTACAATTTAGTGCAGCTTTGCACTGTGTCTACGTCACCAGCATCAGAGGCAGGACCGTTGCCGCCATTGTATCTGTTTTTGGGCAGGTGTTTATTTAAAAAACAATCGTTGAGGCCAAGTTTTTGTAAATGTTTTCGAAAAATATTATAGGGGTCGAACCCCCTTATGATTTCAACATATCTCAGGTTGGAGATGCTAGAATGTGCTACGAATTCGTCAATTTTGTTGACGTTTTTCAACACAAACTCTCCTACTTTCCAAGGCAGAAGAATGAAATGTTTTTTCTTCTTCTTTTGTAATAGATGGAACCAGTAGTTGTATTGTTGTGCTACTTCTGTAACAAACATTCTGTCCATAATGTGACATGGAAGGAGATCAGGTTGTTCCGTGGAGCCAAAAATTCTTATGACAGTGTAATTATCCAAATGTTCGAGTGTCCCCTTATTGTCCAAAAAACTGGTTGCCTGTTCAGATATGCAGGGAGCATCTTCTGCTAACAACAAAACTTTGAAAACATACACGAAGCCATTAAAAACCTCATAAAAACAGTGGGAAGCATTGTGCTTCCACAAGGCCTAGTACCAGAACATTACCAGGTGAAATTCATAGTTGATATTCTTGGACAAAGACAGTTGTGGAAACCGACAAGAATGCGCTAGTGCAAAAACTAAATAGGACGACATATTAAATTTCTTTTCCCTTTTGAAGCTTGACAATTGGGAAATAATTTCATGGGAAATTAACCCGCCCCAATAAAAAATGGCTTGTTCGTTGACTGTGAAATACAAAATATAAAGGGCCATTTGGGAAACAGTTGTTGTGGGCTCCTGTCCCGTTATTCTTGTAAACAACCATGCAATTTCGCAAAATAGATTTCTAAATGAACTAACCTGGAAGCTTGTAATATCTTCAGGAACTAGAAGTGGCTTTTCCAAAAAATGGGGCAAGAGGTCCAACCCGTTATTATGCTTTGCTAGGAACTATTTGCAATCTTCTCCTCTGAACGTCAATGTTGGCTCCGATAATCTTAGCATCTGGCGGAAGACCTGAGGTGACAAAGAAACAAAAGAGCGGTCCCACAGTGGAATAATTCTTTTTTTCTGAAATAAATTTATCGACGCACCAAGAGACCAGGTCCTTACAGTCAAAAACCTCAGGGACACAGCCTGCATGAGCAATCTTGAAGGTCCAAATTACTTGGTTCACTGTGACAGAGGTTGAGTAATAAGAATATTCCCTGGACCACTAGAAGTTCTAGTCCTCGCGCCCGAGGATGTTCACCGTATCTCCACAGAACTGCTATCGAGATGATGCCATAGGTTTATGAGAACGTTGGTTTGCTTCAGATGATGGTTTAAATGAACAATTAGAGATGATAATGTAACTCTCTACTAAATATTGGTTAAATGCTTATGAATGGGAATGCTCCTCGAGCCTTTCGTTGATTAATGACAATCTGTATGGGTGGTGCATGATGAATTGTTAGTAGTAAATCTTATTTATTGCATATTTAGAAATGTGAAGGTGGCAGGTACGACGAAGAGCAATTAAGGATTGGAGGTTTCGTGAATGTGCGAAGGCCACGACGTGCGAACGACATTTCATGATTTTTAAATCAACACTTGGAAGGGATAACATAACCCCCCCACAAATCTTGGTTTAATGCACATCAATACGAGATATCCTCGAGTCTTTCGCCCATCAATGACAATCTATACGGTTCCTACATGATGACCTGTTAGAATTAAATGCCAGTAATTCCATATTTAGAAACAATATATGTATATATATAATTATTTTTTCTTTTATTATAGACAAGTGCGAAGGTGACGGAGATGGCGGAGAGCAAGGAAAGAATGGCAAGCTCTGAAAAGTGGTTGGACAGGATTCAAAAAAGGGTTACGGGGATACTCAGGACAAGCGAATGTTGCACGGTCAAATTTTATGTATCGGAAATTTTGAGTGAAAAATGTGTAAAATGGAAGAGATGATGATGGGGAAGTTCAGCGGTCGGTTTGTATATTTGCAGAATTCTGACAAAGTGGCTAAGTATGGAATAGGGAAATTGCTAATTGCATACCTAGAAATAAGATCTTATATATAATTGGCAATTGCTAATTGCAAATGGGTGCAGGAACAAGAAACAACAACTAGGAACTGAATATTTCTTCAACCTGCCAAACCGACGATTCGCCAAAGAAATTCGAAGAAATGGCGAAGTATGGAAAGTGAACATACAGGCTTCAAAATGGGGTGACAATAGTTCCACAAAAGATGTGAGGACCCAACGGTTAAATTGTATTTCTCGGAAGTTTTCAGTGAAAAATGTATACCACGGAAGAGGGCATGATAGGTGGACCATAATACGGAAGAGGGTATGATTTGAGTCTGGTTGCAAATTTGTATATTGTGGAAGTGACGGTACTGTTCGTAGGCCATGGAACAACAAAAGTCCAATCTAGAGCCCGCCTACCAAGAATTCACGATCAGAGAAGTTTATGGGTATGGAATGGGGAAGAAGTCGGTCGGTGTCATGATAAAAGAGAACGAGTGCAAGTGTGAACCCGCAACACTGCCCACGGGCGCAACCATACATTTTCGAAAAAATGAACAAGTGATGAAAAAGATAAAGTTTAGGGAAAAGAGAAACGAAACAGAATTGCGAAGTTGGCGGGAATAGAAAACAACGACCAAGAATACGATCTGTGAGTTTACTTGGTTCTTGCTTGTATGATTCTTCTATCAATTTGTATATCGCAGAACTGCGACGCATTTTATTAGCCATCTAGCCCGCAAGTCTGGCTGTCAATTTGTATAGTGCTGAACTGTGGGTGTTGCTTGTAGGACACAAAACTATAGAGGAAATGCTTTTCCCTTTAATATAGCTTATGTGGCGCAAATGTGGTATGGCTCGTTTTAACACTTTTCCATCCGTAAATAAAGACAATCTTGAGCCCGCTAGCCCTGGAGTCCGTCTGCCAATTTGTATATCGCGGAGGTCCGAATGTTGTTTGGAGGTCACAGAAAAGTAGAAGTGCAATGTTGACCCAGTCAGCGCGCAAGTCCACCTGTCAATTTGTATATCGCAGAACTTTGGGTGCTAGTTGTAGGACACAGAACAATAGTGGGTATATTTAAAGAAAGGGGTAGCACTCGTTGGAAACATGTGAATCTGCCAAGCCACGCAGCAAGGCATTTTCGAAAAAAAACCCGGTTAAGTAACTAGGAAGAGAAACTACAGGGAATAAAAGAGTGGGAAAATAGAAAGGCAGTTTTCGTAAGCGCGAATTGGTTTCAAAGAAGCCCCATTGTTGCAAAACCATCATTTTCTACTAATTGTCAGCAAATGCATTGTTGAAGATTAGATTTTATTGCAACCTGTGTGTGTAARTATGTTCTTGATACATTCTTCCATGACTGTAACATATTAACTTAACTAYTAAACTTCATTTTCTACTAATTGCCARCAAATGCTTTGTTGAAGATTAGATTTTATTGGARCRTGTGGGTGTAACTGTGTTCTTGATACATTYTTCCATGACTGCAACATATTAACTYAAGTATTAAACTTCTTGCATTATGGGTTGTTAGCATTAAAACTTAATAATTGCATGTCTAGAAACAAGAATAATGATTTTGCTGCAAGATTGTACATTGGTATTGCTATGTTCTATTTGCATTACGAATAGAATTGAACGTTGGTTTGCAACTGTGTAATCCATTTTTTGTTTGCATAAAAGGTTGGTGGATTGACACAGTACATTGTCATATAATTGCTAGATGTTCCATCTTAGAACAATAACCTAAGTAAACACAATATCCAAGAAGTACGAGAGCACCAAACCATGCCAATGAGAACACGCGTTAAATCTAGAAAAGAAGCAACAACAAAGAGTCCAAGGCAATTATTTTTTAATAGCAAATCCATTTAAGAAAATAAGAAAAACACTAACTATTGTACATCTATCATTAGAAATTGGACCCAGTTCTTCGGGCCAAAACATTGAACGTATCTGCGACATACACAGGTACAAGATCTGTAGTATGCAATATCCTCACAGTTTTCTTCTTGATGAATCATCCTGTGCTGAAATTGATAGTTTTCAGAAGCTTCCTGTGAGGAAGAAGACGAAAAATGTTGCAGGGCAAATGGAATAGCCCTTAGCTGAAACCGCCTCTACATAGTCGAAAAAAATTCAGGAGCATAGGTTGCACGTGCAATTTTAGAGGCCCAAATTAGTCCATTATGTTGGCATATTTATTATGGGCAAACAAAAGATAGTGTTTTGTATTTGTTTGTCATTGATGGTAAGCTCAACCCGACAATGATGAACAAGAGAAAGTGGCAAGACCAGTAGCTCAACGATGATCACATGGCAGAAAATCCTGAAATGCAAAAGATCAGAGCATGTCAAAGACGAAATGAGAAATCCTAAAATCCCAAAATAGACACACTCCATTTCGGAGTTTTGCAGACCGAAAAATCAAAGTTTCGAATACCGGGAGTTGGAAGTGTAGAAACACTTCACCACAGGAATCCCGGAGTCACGAAATGCGAAATGCCGAAATCCCGAAACAGGGACACTCCATTTCAGAGTTTCGCAGACCGGAAAATCGGAGTTTCGGATACCAGGAGTTGGAAGTGTAGAAACACTTCACTAGAGGAGTCCTGAAGTCATGAAATGCGAAACGCCGAAATACCGAATCAGGCACAGCGAAGACTCGTGAATTCATGAAATAATCCTAGCCATCGTATCGAGGATTGATCTGGACCGTTGATCAGACACGATGAAGACCCGTGAAGTTTCGAAATCACGATAAGATTTGGACCATTGGGGCCATAGGACACGTGGTGAAAGATCGTCATTTCGCTGACTGGAAAGTCAAAGGAATGGGGTTCCCTAACCTCTCAAACTCGTGACATGCGAAATTGTGAAATGTTGAAATGTGAAATTGTGGCATGGAGTTTCGGGGATCGCAACATGGAGTTTCAGAAATCCGTGATATGCAAAATGGTGAAATGCCGAAAGGGACTATTGTGAGTCTCGAAGACTTGAAGGGAAAAATGATGAAATCCCGTCAGCCGTTCGATTAGGAAAAGAAGGGATTAGATTATGAAGCTTTGTGGACCGTTGATCTGGATCCATTTCGGGGATCGCGACTTGGAGAGTCAAGATGCTTTGCAACAGGAATTTGTGACATGCGAAATCTCTAATTGCCGAAATACGAAATGCAAAAGAAAATTTGTTTCTTGTAATCCAACGGTGCAGGTGAATTCAAATATGATCGGAGGGCTACTGTTTCACCTCACAGTTAATTGATCAATTATGATTCAATTAGAAAAACTGATTCATGATTCTTGATCGGTTGGGGATTCAGTTGCTGAGGTGTATGTGAATAAAAGAATATATGAGACGACTGTGCAGTGTTGGTTGTTCTGACTGAAAAATGAGTTGAATTGTAGAAAGGTAAAACTACAGTATGCGCAGTGTGAAGAAAGCTCAAAGATAAGGAACAGAAGCTGAACAAAAGAGAAAAGGGGAAGAGAGCAAAATGTGCCCATATCAAAAAGCATGAGAAGGACAGAGAAAGAATAGATAGAAAGAGATAGCAAGTCAAGCCAAGTATGAACAGAGCAGAAGAATAGTGTAGCAGAGAAGAATTGAAGAACAATGAAGAAGTGGTAAGAATTGATTTATCAGTGTTGTTGGTTGTTCAATTATTTATTTGTAACAAGGGTGGTAGGGAGGTGCTAGGGAGGACTGTTTTCCTCAGAGGTTCAAGTGGGTGCTTGAACATAGGGAGTTGTAGCTTCCATCTAGTTGCAGCCAGAGAAACCAGGGTGGAAGGGTGGTGCAAGGGAGAACTGTTGTTCTTTGTAATACAGGTTGGTGCCTATGTGACTGGAAGTTGGTGCTTCCATCCAGTTGGTGCTGGAACACTTAGGGATTTGTTGCTTCCTTCTAGTGGGTGCTAGAGAAATCAGGGAGTTGGAGCTTCCTTCTAGTGGGTGTTAGAGAAACCAGGGAGTTGGTGCTTCCTTCTAGTGGGTGCTAGAGAAACAAGAGAGTTGGTGCTCTCAGCAAGTAGCAGCTTGTAAAATAGAGGTAGTAGCCTCACATTAAGTTGGTGCTCAATTATAGATGATGTATAGAACTTAAAAGACTGCCTATCATTTCGAAGAAGAAGAGGTTTTCTCCCTTTATGGGTTTCCTCATGAAAAACTATCTCTGTGCATATCTTATGTGTGAGTGATGCTATTATTTATGTTGTCCATATGTAGTATAATATTGATGATCAATTGGAGAAAGATTAAAAATGGTTTAATTGTGAATATTGTTTAAGCACAGTAACAACTGATTCACCCCCCCCTCTCAGTTGTCTTAGTAATTTCAACAATTGGTATTAGAGAGAGTTCCTTTTATTTAAAGGTAGATCTGTAAGCTTAAACATGACAAGTCATGAAGAGACTTCAACCAGTAAGCCTCCTCTGTTTGATGGAACAAATTTTGCCTTTTGGAAGGTTAGAATGAGAACATACTTAATGGCCTTAGGTGCTGATGTTTGGGATGTAGTAGAGACTAGATACATAAAGCCTGTTGTGCTAGCTTCCAAGGATGATAAGTTAGAATTTAGATTTAATGCTAAGGGAATGAATGGTATCTTGAATGGACTTGCAGAAGTCGAGTTTGTAAAGGTGATGCATCTTCAAACTGCCAAAGAAATGTGGGATAAACTTATTAACAGCTATGAAGGAAATAAGAAAGTAAAAGATGCCAAACTTCAAACATTTAGGTTGAAGTTTGAACAACTAAAGATGAATGAAGATGAAACAGTTAGCAAGTATTTTTTAAGGGTTGAAGAACTTGTGAATGCCATGAAGGGTCTTGGTGAGAAGTTTGAAGAATCACTCTTAGTTCAGAAGATTTTAAGATCTCTGCTTGATAAATTTAATCCAAAAGCCTCTGCAATAGAAGAACTAAATGATCTTAAAACTCTGTCCATTGATCAACTTCTAGGAACCTTAACTGCATATGAAATGAAATTTAGCAAAGATAAATCCATTACTAGAGAAGCATCGTTTAAAACAGACAAGAATACTGATTCAAAATTAGATGATATTGAGGCAAAATTTGTGAGAAGGTTAAAGAAAGGATCAGGAAAATATCAAGGCAAGTTTCCCTTCAAATGCTTTAACTGTGGTAAGATAGGTCATTTTGCATCTAAGTGTCCCCATAAGAAAAAGGACTAGAACTCTGATGATGAAAAAAAGTACAAATTCAAGAAATATAGTAAGAAGAAAAGTTTGGTTGCAAATAATGACAATTCCTCAGAAGATCCGATAGTGACTCTTCTTGTGAAGATAAGGTAAATGAATTCATGCTTATGGACAAAGAGGATTATGATAATAAAAGCACAAGCAGTGATGATAATGATGAAGAAGCTGTGGTTGATATGGAAGGAGAACTAATCAGTGCACTGGAAGAGATTGAAAGACTCGGAATTAAGAACAGAAAGCAAAAACAATTGCTGATACAGTTCGAGAAAGACAATAAACAACCTGATGAAGATTTTGCCCTACTGAAAGTGGAATTAGAAGAGGCAAAGAAAATAGAAGACATACTAAAACAACAGTTGTCAGAGAAGAAAGCTAGGTGTGAAGCCTTAGAAGAAGAGATAGTAAAAATTAGAAAAGAAATGGAGAAGTTTAAGGGATTGTATCACCAAAATCTGCCAAGTATTAAAGCCTCCGAAGGATTAACCTCCATTCTAAATCAGCAAAGAAACCCAAAGTTGAAAGCTAGATTGGGGTATGAAGAAGGATCAAGTAGATATCATCCAAGTAATATAGAACCTATCAATTTTTTCAAATCCTCAAACATTGACAACAGTCACTCTACAAAAACAAAGAAAGAAAATCAGCCACCAAGAAGGAATGAACGAAAAAATACCAAAACCGAATCCGTAGATCAGAGAGATTATCGGCATGAAAGAAATCGACCTCCTCAAAGAAGACAAACGTTTTCAAGGTACAAAGGTTTTTTCTATGGTTATTGTTTTTTCTGCTCTAATTTTAGTCACAAAGCTATAAACTGTTCTTTAAGATTTAGATATGAGCAATCAAGTTTTTCAAGAAATAATTATCTGCCACTACAAAGATTGAGACAACCAAGCAACAAACAATCACAGACTATAAATCATGTGATGACTAGGAGAAGGACATAGGTGAAACACAACAACAATTATGAGCATAACAATCATTATGATCTGTTATTTAGTGAACCAGAATGTTACAACTGCCATAACTATGGACATAAAGCTGCAGACTGTCGCTTAAGGAATTACAAGCCAGATTTGATCCCCACTGTTGAAAATGTCAAGGTTTGGAAGAAGAAAGCATATGACAAGTGTGGACGAGTGTTATCAGCCCAAAGACAAAAGAATCCTTGGTATATTGACAGTGGATGTTCCAAACATATGACTGGAGACAAAAGTAAGTTTCTAACTCTAAGTGATAGCAAATCAGGGAATGTAACTTTTGGAAATGATGCACCAGGAAAAATAAAAGGTAAAGGAATGGTAAGTTTGAATAATGACAAAGGGAAAGCTCAAGATGTGTTGTTTGTAGAAGGTCTGAAACATAATCTGCTTAGTGTCAGTCAAGTCTGTGACCGAGGATGTGAAGTCGTTTTTACCTCTAAAGACTGTAGAATAAAATCTATGATTTCAGGACAGCTAGTTGCAAAAGGGATAAGAACAGAAAACAATGTCTATGTGTTAAAAGAAGAAAAAGAAGAATGC
>SNQJ01S0208088.1:16339-30700 GCA_010110895.2 Picea sitchensis
ATTGCCTTGTCGCTGTCCGACTCTCCATCCTTTATATGGAGAATGTGTTGCGAGCCAAGTTTTCTCGCCAATGTGACAACTGTGCCAATCGTTCTGATTGGGTAAATATCAATGCTCTGTGCAAGATGGTTGATAGTCGAGTCCGGGACTAAACGATATTTTGAACAAACAACGAAATTTTTTTTCCACAATGCTTGTTTCGTTGAGTGAAATAATTCGATCACAATCACCATGGTCATATACTGTTTTGGGCAATATATTAAAATTTGTAATGGATATCCCATTACCCGACAATATCTTTTATGCATGTTTCTGGACAAGTTGTGGAGGAACAGTCAATGTCACTGTCATCATGGCCTCCTTGTCTGTCATGTCAGCATGCATAATGGATCTACTTTTGTTTGTCTTGTCCAAGTAGGTGCTATAGATGACCATTATGTTCCCGACGAACACTTGTCTAGTTCAGCGGTTGTTCAAGCCTTCTATTGATAGTACTTTGGATGTTACAACTCTAGACCCGGTGACAATTTTTGAACAGGAAAACTAAAGTGAATGGTAGTGTGCATATATATGTATATATATTTCTGTATTCTTCTTTCACTGGCATAAATCTACAAGTACATGCATAGCTTTGATGAACTATGGAGCCAGAGTTTTACAACCACACCTCTTAGTCTGCGGAACATGAAACACGTTCAATATCTCGCTTGTAATTGTTGATACATCTTGCGAGCTGCAACCATGTATTGCATATGACATCAACATATTCAACATGCCATAGATGAATATATACCCAAGGATATTTGTTTAGTAAACATAGTAAGAGTAGAGCGTATGCACCTTTACCTTTGGCCTTGTCGGTCTGCTGATGTCTGGGATGACTGACTGTTCATGCCCATGTCACTAGTACAACTTTTTTTGATGCAAGCATGTGAAGATAAACATTAGGACCAAACAAGCATATGCATTGTATACTATCCATCACAAGGACTAAATAACCGTAAAATTGTATGCATTTGATTTTTTTAACTGGACAAATGTTTGACAGTAAACATGGCGTGAGGGTGGGGCACCATGGCCAATTTGTATATTGCGGACCCCCGAAAGCCAGGGGAGAAATCTTCAACCTGTCAGCCCGACACCCACAATCGAGAAAGTAGGTAACTATGGAATAAGGTAGAAGCGCAACCACATATGTGAAACCGTTAGTCCGCCAACTGGCGCACCAAGACATTTTCGGAAAGCACACTAAGTAGATGAATTAGAAAACAAAAGGGATAATAGAAAATGGAAAAAGTAGAAATAGGGAGGGAAGAAAGGCCCATTGCTGCCAAGCCATCACTTTCAAGTCTAATATTATATGCCCCCACCTGGTTTGTATATTTAATTTACCAACACACTTGGTATACCTTTTAGAATATTGTACCACAGAATCCTTTGCTGTTGCACAAAACAATTCATCTCCCTGTCCAAGCAACCTGTTTTTTCCAAGGCACCAACGCCGAATATGTAATGGACATGAAGGCAACTTAGTATGAAGACAGACATCTAAAAGAAAGAGAAATAGGTCTATTTACCCACCAAAGAGCCCATCGTCATTTCCAACTATTCTATTTGTTTAAATGTACCAATGCAACGTAAACACAACAGACATGAAGTAGGTTAGTATGCAAGAAGGCATGTAATGAAGATAAGTTACCATGTAGGAAGGCACACAACATGTACATATAATAAACTAGGTGAACACATATACAGACCATAAATGAAATACAAAACAACACAATATGAAATAACAGTACAAGCATGCACCTTTCTATATCCTCTTCAACCGATGCAGTCAAGAATCCCTCGTTTTCTCCAGCTATTATGTTTGTTTGAATGTGAGAACGCACAAAATACAATGAACATGAATGGAAGTTGGTATGCATTGGAGAACAAGCAATATGTACATACAGTAAAACAGACTCAACGAACAGTCTAGAAGATAGGCATAAACATGAACCTTTGCGCTTCTCCATCCATGGCTGTAAACATGTATTTTTTTTTCCCTGCCCAAAAGATATTACAAGCCACAAAATATCACGCAATTGGATCGCCGTAGCTAAACGATTTCTAGTTTTCCAGGGCAAATTATTCAGATATGCTTCCACCGATGGAAATACATGTTCTTTATCCTCTACACAGACTGTTGTGCCCACGATACAAGTTTTTGGTTTTCCATGGAAAATTACCGAGACATGCTTCCAAACATTCAAATATAATCTTGCAGAATCTTTGTTGTACATATCATACCTCAAGCACAACACAAATTGTATCGTGCGCACACCAGTCTGTGTAGAGGAGAAAGAACATGTAAAGTCATATTGGCACATCTGACCATATATGGTCTATAAATGTAGCCTGCATATGCTTTATTCTAACAAAAAACCAACGGATATTGCAATTTCAGATGTAATCCTCGAACAATTTTGCATGCAACTATTTTCTTTCATGCCAACACTGAAGCACCAACAAAATCTCAGAGAATAACAGATATCGACCTCGACAGATAGGGAAAATAACACAACTGCATGTCGACTCTTGGGTGCAGGGGCTGAACACCGTAAAGCGCCCCAAAAAATAATAATAATAAAAAAAAAAGAAAAAAGAAAATCTCCAACCATCGCCGCTGGATCCCAACCCTGGAAGGCTGAATCAAACAAAAGAAAACAACAAGCACCAAACATCGAGAAAGCACGAACATGCCAAACTGCACCCCTAGGGACCCAACGCATAAACCCGAGCCAAACAAACAGAACCAACAACCCATGAACCAACGAACCATCAAGAACCACCGAGCCAACAAACAACATATGTATCTCTAACGATTACGAAACTGCAACCCAAGCACAGAAGGAACCATAAACATACGAGGACCATGCCACTACAAATAAGCAAACATTCTTACTTGCAGACGACAAACACTGAACAACAAACAACAAATAGAGAATGAAACTATGGCATCAAAACTTACTCCGAAACGTTGAAATGCAGAAGCATAGGTCGACTCGCGAACGAAACAACAACAAACAACAACCGAGAAACCAATGAAGAAGAAGCACTCACTGAACCAGTAAACAATGTATGTAGCTTCAATGATAACAAAATTGCATTGCAAAGGTAGAAGAAGGATGAAACATACAATGGTCGTTGAACTGGTAGTGGACAAACAAGACTGTGCAAATTCACTGTAACTGTATGGAAAATTTCGAGGAAAATGTACTCCGAGAAGTGTATTTACATAAACATTTAAGGCTGTCAAGCTGTCTAAGGACCTCACAGTATGCAAACATTTAAGCTGTCAGGCCTATTGGAAGACGTCGCCTCATGTAAACATTTAAGTTGTCAGGCCTATTGAGGCATCTCGAAAAACGTGTCAATACATTTCAACAAAAATACATCCGGCAATGACGTTATAAACTTTGGAATTCTCAATCACTATAAAGCTTGGATATCAAAACATTTCAATAAGCTTAGTACATATCAAAACTTAGGAATATATTCAGCTAGAAGAAAACACTAATACAAACATTCGAAATAATGCTAGCATTAATCCACCTTCAAGCAATATACAGGAAAAATATATGATTCAAAAAGATTGTATATGAGAAAAAGTTTGGATATGTTGCCATATAAAACATTGGGAATAGCAAAGCCCGCAATAACACCTCCAATCTTTTATCCAATCAGATCAGTACATATATGATACTTTTTATTATATAAAAATATATGCTTTTAATTCCCTAGCTCCAACAATAAGTATTATGCAAATATTTCTGGTCAAAGGACAAACTAATATGTAGTCAACGACTTATCGATCGCTATAGTCTCTCTATGCCTACAACAGAGACTAATAACATATTTTAAATAGTTGTCAATGCATGCACATTTAATCTCTCTACTTATTAAAGTTGTACAATATTATCAAATTAAGTGGGAGCATATTCAATCCATTCCTCAAAAGTTGTGTAAATATTTTTTTTAATTAAAAACTCCATCATATCCTCAAAGAACTCTACAACTAACTCAATACTGTCTTCTCGCTTGCTTTGTTTATATATATATATATATTTTATTTTTTTTATAATTTATATAAATATTAAAAAAATAAAAAAGCATTTTAAGATTTTAAATCGTAAGTTCAAATCTCAAAAATTATGGTGCAAGTATAAAATTTTTGAAATGGACACAAACTTTGGGAGGACCAACCCATAATTATTTATTATCATAAATTAATAAATTATGGTGCAACTATGAAGAAAAAATTTGAAATGGACACAAACTTTGGGAGGACCAACCCATAATTATTTCTTATCATAGATATAAAGATTTTATACGCGAATGAAGTGAAGACGTTTTCAATTAAATGTTAATAAAATAGGGAAAAAAAGATTTTATACGCTAATGAAGTGAAGACGTTTTCAATTAAATGTTAATAAAATAGGGAAAATGAAAGAGATAGATTTAAATAATATGATATTCAAATTTTTAATATATTTGTAAATTAAAAATTTACAAATATATTATATAAAACATAAATCAATATTTTGTAAAATTTGTTATCATTATTCATATTTAGTGATTGATGTGTATATGGTTCACAATCTATTCATACATAATATTACCATAAGTACATAAAGGGTTATAGATAAAAAGAACATGCTGAAGCATTTAAGTTGTTTATATATGTTTTGGGGTGGCAAGTGCCGGAGAGGTTATTCTTGGTTTAAAGGAAAATATTAAATTTAGCTTGGAGCCTTGGCTAAGCTCATAATAATCAAGAAGAGGATTACGCCCTGCTTCAAGGAGTTCAAATAGTCAAGGAGAATAAAGTTCGACAACTTACTATCCTCGGAGACTCAGAAACACAATCATACTTCGTTTCCTTGTCGAAGGATTTGGCTCCATTATCAAGCAAATTATAAAAGGCTATTCCACAAGTCTCTTTTTACCACATCCTCCGTGAAAATAATGAACCAGCTGACATGGAAGCCAACTTAGCCACCACCTTGGCAAAAGGGGTTCTACTTATCAACAAGAGGTCTTTTCTCTCCAATACCTTGATTAATGGTCGTCACACCTGGATTATTAAGTGGAATATGGGTGGCAACTTCGGGCTCGAGTCAAGGAGTCAGCATGACAGCTAGCACGTAGATTTACCATGGCATTACCGCGCATAGGTGGTTATATGTACCCCTGCACGTTGTATCCCTACTCGCGGTGGGATAATTTCGTCACCTCGCACCTAGGACTATGCGTGCGCCACCACATCTTTTTGCTAATATAAATCTCCCAATTGTCATGAATGAACAAAAAAAAAAATTGTTAGCAAATTTTTATTTATTGTCATTCCAACATATATACATACTCATATTACTTAATTGGGTGATGTCAACCCAAGGTTTATATTAAAAACAAAACACATGTTGAAACATTAAAATTGTTTCCACGTGTTACTTTTCATTGTCATTGTAACATATATACTTGTATAGTCATATTACTTAATTTGGGGATGTCAAAGCAAGAACATAATTGGTAGGTATTAAATATTTAATTATACATTGTAATAATTAAAATATATATGAATTAGTTTGGTTAAGTCAACACATTAAAATTGGTATCTATTAAATATTTAATTATACATTGTAATAGATAAAATATATATGAACTAGTGTTGAATAAATAATTAAAAACAATATATATATATGAATTAGTGTTGAATAAATAATTACAAATGGTTTTAATGTTGTAGTGACATGGAATAAATTTATAATTAACGGTGAAATAAGTATTTAACAGTTGTTTGTTTATATAGATAACTCAAAAAGCTTCCATAACCAAATAAAATATTTTAAATATTTATGATAATATAAGAAATAAAGAAATATGTAAAGGAAGCTATTGATTAAATGAACATAAAATGTTATTGTGCATGACATTTTATAATGATTCATTATAGCTATACAAACAAGTTGGATGTGTTTCACAATGGTGACACAACCATGTAACAATACTAATTAAATAAATTTTACATGTTACGGGAAATAATCAAATTTATAATTTGATTCACAAGATATGAGTGTCTCCCATTAATGTCAATGTTGGTCATGGATGAATATGTTTGTGAGATCATTATAGATAAATGTGTTTGTGAGGTGAGATGCTCGAAGGCAATCAATATCATCATTAAACATATTGATGCAACCCATTATTGTGGATTCTTGAATGATATATTGGTATGTGTGGGTTTGCAAGTATGCAAATGATTTGGAGTATCATTTGGCAATACATTTATCCCATATTGTGTTGTGGATGTAATGATATTGAATTCTTGAAGGAATTTTGTTTGTCACATGAGATAGGAATACATACCACCAATCGATTTAATGACTCCCCAATCAATAAAAATAAAACCAATATTTTTCATACAACTAGCATTCACTAATGCTATGATGTGACAATAGTCTTTTGCATTGAGCCTAATGTGTTTTACAACTACCCCTTACTAATAATAATCATATATCCCTTGGGTTCTTTGATTATGATATTGAGTAGTTGAATGGGCTTCTCCATCATAGCTCCATCTCCAATATGAAGGTTTGACCTTGTATTATATTTGTCGAATTATGACATCCAAGAGTCTTTGTATCCTTTGAGTCCATGATGCTTCCATTCCTTCTGCACACTATGATTCATTCCCATAGTAGGAACACTCTCCTCTTTCCAATCCAACTTTGGGAATTTCAATCCTTGATTACTTAGTTGGTCTGCAAGAGAATTATCTTTACCTTGGATATGCTCTATTTCATATTCAAATTTGTGGATGATTTCCATCTTGTCAACTTGTTATGTCTTTCTATGTAAAATCAATGTTCTTGTTAAGTAACCTTTCATTCCTTTTTAAATTAATTAAATAATAAATTTGTAAGACATGACAAGCAACCTAAAAACTTTTAATGTTTTCATGACTACATAAATTTCCAACTCACTATTTGGTACCAACCTTTTATGTCTAACCACGCTCTTGATGCATACATGCATAATTCTCCATCTCTTTTACAATTGTTTCCCATTTTCCCATACTATATATCTTCCTTTACCTACAAGGATTTTTAATGGTGATGTAGAGTTGTCTTATATTTTTATTGCTATGAATGTTGGAATTTTCACATTATTCTAGCTCCATTATCTTTTTCCAAGGATCTCCTACCATTGTTGTCTTTTTAAGTAAATGTTTAAAAAAAAAAGAAAATATAATTTATAAAAAATAATATTATAATTATTTACAAAATCATTTTTATTAAAACATTTTTCATTTGTTTTCAAAATATAAAATTATATCTTTATTTTTTCATCTTTATAAGATATACAGATTATGTTAACTTTTCCATTCTTTATATGCAATATTGAAAATTCTAAATCTTCCTTTGACATTTTCATCTTCCTTTATGATAAAAGATACCATTTTCTTTTACAAGTTATAAGAACTTTTCAAGATGGACTATAAGATATACAGATTATGTTAACTTTTCCATTCTTTATATGCAATATTGAAAATTCTAAATCTTCCTTTGACATTTCCATCTTCCTTTATGATAAAAGATACCATTTTCTTTTACAAGTTATAAGAACTTTTCAAGATGGACTTTGTGCTCTTAAATAGAAGGAATATATATAACAATTAAAAGAATAATATGGATTAAAATAGACAATAATAAAAGAATAATATGGACTAAAATAAATTCCATTTAGCATTGAAAATAGGTTGGTGTATTATAGATTCTAAAAGGCATTACTGGCCATCTGAACTATTTTGTTGGAATACTAAAAGTTGTTTTTTGAGAATCCTTTGGATTCGTTTCGTTTTTATTTGGTGAAAACCACTTTTGCAAACAAACTTACTATAAACATTGCTCCCTATCAAATGTGTCAACACGGTATCTTATCTTTATGAAGCATGGGATACGTGAAAGTTGTTTTTTAAATTCCGTTGGATTCGTTCTTAATAGGTGAAAACCACTTTGTAATCAAAATTATTATAAACATTGCTCCTTCTCAAAATATAAAGCAAAGGATATCTGATTTTATAGCGATTGCATTCATGAGCTTATAGTTAATAATCATTCTTTTCTTTCCTATTTTCATATCACTATATTTATTTTCATCTCACTATATTTATTGATCATGAAAGCTAGACCCGAGAAATCCACTGTTGATGGTTTGACCAGATTAAGATTCAATAATTCATCTAATGTTGCTTTTATATCTTTCTTATCTTTTGGATAAACTGGTCATACCTTCCCATATGTTTTGGCTCTTGGAAGTGTATTGGTTTCATAGAATTATTTAGCAGACATTTAAAACGCTTTGGGATAAAGACTATAACTTTTCTTTAATTTCGGTTCTATTTTGCAGAACTAATGTTTGTGTTTTTCCATGTGTTTTTTAAACTTTTCTTCCTTGCAATTTTAATAAGGGCTAACTCCCATAATGAGTTACAATTTCTTCTAGGTCAATTGCTTTCTTGACAAGCTCTTCTCTAACATGTTTTTGCATATTCCTGAAAATCTTCATTGATAGATTGAGGATTTGGAAACCTCCTCAATTTTTATTTCCAAGTAGAATTTGGCACACCTTTGCCTACACCGACTTTATTTATATACCCACTAAAATGGGTAAAAAGAATCAATACTAATAACATTACCAATAACATAATACAAAATTGCACAATTAATTGTTAATCAAGAATAGGAAGATATATTAGAGGAGTCCCCAACCATTTTTCCTTGGAGAACTCATTTCTTCTTTACTGCAATTAGGCTTTGATAAAATACTATTGCTTCCACCTAATTATTTGTTGCATTGCACAATCCCCATGGATACTCTAAATCCATTTTCTCCTTATAGGCCATAGATAACAACCCCTCTCACACCTATTTCCCCTATGTTTCCTTTTGACGCATCATCTAAAAATAAGATATGTTGGTTCCTTTCTAATCTCCGTCACTAAAAAATTATCCATTCATTTTTTTTTTTATAAATTAATGAATATATGTATTAAGTTTGTACAATGAAATTTACATGCAATCCATGTTGGTAGCTCCCCAAGGAGATTGTTCTACATTTATCTAAAAATAATAGGAACTATTAAGTGATTTATCTCTCCCCCTTTGGGGATTTACTAGTATATTGGAAATTGAAAATTAGAGCCTTCGTGCCTAGATGGAGACCTCATAGGGTCGATTTTATGACTACACGTACAATTAGGAGAAAAAAAAGACAATAGGACCTAGAAGAGAAGGTTAATCCTTAGACTTAGAGTCATAATCTAGAATAATGCAGATTGAAAGAGATGACTCTGGATGTGGAGCTCGGGGAAATTCTGCTACATGTGCTTTCTCTATCTTCTCCTCACATTGTTCCTCTTCTTTTATCATTGTGGCGTCTCCAACTTCTCTTACCTCATCACTACCCACCTCTAACCCTCAAATGGAATTAATAATGTTCCACTAGTGTTCTCACACTTATGATCCAACTCCCCCAACCTTTGGAGTATTTCATTATGTTGAGTTCCACTCTCTTCCATTGTAGATGCAATAAGTGCTTTAACATGCCAATATAAGTCTATAGTTTTTAAGTATTTTGTATTCCTACTCCTTGCATATCCCATGTTTTGAATCTAGGGGTCAACTCTTCGTCAATTTTATCACTAGAGGTTTTACCTCTTTTTATCTAAAATATTTTTCCTTGGGTCTTCAACCTCTTTCTTGATTGCTGCAGAGAACCTATCGTGATAAGATCCCCTAAAATCCACCACTAGAGGCACCCATTTTCAAGTGCATGATGACCCTTCGTCATGTGTTGTCACCTTGTATTTGCATGGTCTGCCCTTACACAATCCCATGCTCTACCTTTTCCACTACCATGAACCTACTTGACCAACGTTCTTTGTGGCTTTCCATTGCAAGTTGCCAAGCTACAAACTAAAGTAACCATGGCTCAAAGCCAAGAACCAAATCCTTGAGCCATGGGTTAAGTCATGACTCCAAACCTCATTCCTCATAGCTGAGAACTAAAACCCATAGTTCAAGAACAAGACTTGGCCTCAAATACCAATGGCTAAAGTGAACATGCAATTCTCATTGCGTCAATCAAATGGCCCTCCTACTTTCATTATTTAGCACTCCATTACTTCTCTTCTAGTTATAATTCCCCACTTTAATATTTTGTTATGATGAGATGGTCTCTCACGACAATACAAATAAATAGTTAATGAGAAGACAAACAAGGAAAGGTCTAGCCAGGATAGATTTTTGCCTCACCCTTCCTTCCATCTCATCCCCATGAGAAAATGGTACTTTTTCCTGCATATTAACTCATGCTCTAAAAATTCCCTTGTTATTTTCTCCCATGACACATGTAGATCTCCACACCACCTAACATTGTTTCTTCCTTCCCTAGAACCCCATGTGATGAAAAATTTATTCAATCCTTGTTATAAGTTAACATATGTGTGCATGTTTCCTTTTAGGAGGTCACAAGTTCAAACCTCCGTAGATCCTTGCCGGAAGGGGGTCCCTTGTCCCACAAACAAAAGGGTCTCATACACCAATTTAATGTAACCTTAAAATTAGATTATTATTTTTTATTATAAACAATTTCAATATTAATTTAAAATTTATTGTTTAAATAACTATTTTATTGGAGAAGGATTATGTAGCAGGGAGTTCTTTCCCTTCTTATCGTTAAAAATGAGAGGCCGCCCTCTAATGATGGATTAAGTGTTATTGTCTTGAATGCTAAGCTAGATAATAATGGATAAAGAAAATGATAGGCAACCCAATAATGATGGATTTGGGTGTCAATTCCCTAGATGTTAAACCAGTTACTCTTAATAATGGATTTTGACTCCCCTTTTAATGATAAAGATGATACTCCCTTGACTGGTTTCTTGATGCAGGTTTCATGGTGATGGCTTAAGGATGGGTGAGGGTCTTGGTGTTTACTTTCCTCTAGAATTAGTGACTAGCATGTCCATTCTTGAGGGAACTTATCATTCCTCTTGTTGGCTGAGGTAGGTGGGGTTGGAGGTTTAGTCAGGTGGGAGCTGGTTTGTTTTTTAGTTGGGTCACAGAGCCACTTTCTCCGGTATTTTTAAGGTGTCCTTGTTAAGATTTGAGTGTTGGGATTCACCAGACGGATCTCTGACTTTGTTCAGATTCCTGTCATGTCTTACTATTAACTTCTCGGGTTTCAAGACTTGTGAAGAGACACTTCTGAAGTCTTCATTGAAGGTGATTTGATGAGCTTCAGAGGTGGAGCCTCTTAGTGCTTCTAGGTGCATTTATAATGGAAAATGAGGTCAGTGCCATGCTCAGTGCGACTGATGAGGAACATTGGGAGAGGACAAGATTTTATGCCTCGATGGACACATTATGTGATTTAAATGTGTCTAACCGTCGCTCTGGCTGTTTTATTAATGGCACTTGTAAAACGATATTGTCACCTCCGAGGACAACACTATTTCACAAACTAACCCTGATAAGTTTCCTTGTTTCACTAACACGGTTAATAGGCCTGTAGGCGACTCTCCTGCATTATTTTCTCAGAAGAAGAACCTGTGTGAAAATGGTGGAGAGGCGGATTATGTCCATAGTTTTGTTCAGAGGACAAAGGAAAAAGAGCGAGATTCTACTACTTCCTTAGCTCAGACTGTTAGTGGCAGGCGACCTGTTAAGGTATGGAAACCAAAAAAGCAAAGAAGAATATTGGTTATGGGGGTCAGCGTCAGTTTGGAGGAGTCCTGCAACTTGGCACTTTGTGCCTTAGTTGCTAGGATGGATTATCTCTCTCATTGCTATACTCCGATTGAAGAGTGGGTGCAACGCCATTGGGTTCCTTTTTTAGGATACTGTCCAGAAATTCTATCCTTGCTGCACAGATGGTTGGGTTTTGTTTTTAGGAGCCCGAAGGATACCAAGCTTATTCTTGAAAAGTTTTGGAGAATAGATGGTGGGAGTTTGATGATTAAGAGATGGAGACTCAGCTTCAATCCAACCACAAAATACTTTAGTTATAGACACTTATGGGTGCTGCTCTCGAGCCTCCCCTTATAGTTATGGAATCTTAGAGCTTTGGAGGCAGTCGGGAACTGCATTGGCCATTTTATTAGTGTTGATGAAGCTACTTTGAGTTCAAATGATAAACGGATGGTGAAAATCCTCGTAGAAGTGGACATACACGCCGGTCTATCAGAGGTTTTAGAGATACAATGGCGAGGCATTTTGTATACACGACGTCTGGATTATTTAGGAATTCCATTCCGCTATACAAGGTGCAGGCGGATTGGACGCCTAAGAAGAGATTGTACTTTTGTTCTAGGATCTTGGGAAGAAGATTTATCCTCGAATGAGGCACTTGGGGATACTGTTACGCAGCTGGTGGAAGAATCCGATACAGTGTATTATCCTGGGCTTAGCGCGGAGGACAATCCCGCTGCTAAAGACACGACTTTCGTGGGTAAGTTGAAATTCTTTTGTCCAAATCTTTACTACTCTTTATCTTCCTAGGAGCGAGATCATTTAAATAATGTTCTCTTCCCTGAACAATCTATTGGGAATGACCTTGTTAGTGATAAGACTATCAAGAATGATTATGTTGTGTCTGACTTCGGTGGGAATGGTGCTAGAAACCCTGGGTTTTACCCTTGGGTGAGGACCTTGTCAGCTTACCTAGTCCATTGGAGAGGGATGATGATCCTGTCATAGTACCGAGTTATAGTGAGTCAGCAGTTAGTGACTCTATATTAGACAGATTGTTAACTGACTTGATTACTCTGCTAGCTAAGACCTCGACTCCTATTCCTTTAAGGACCTATGTGGGAAATGTCCCTGTGGACAAACAGGTTGATACTGGGACTTCAGAGACAACTAAGCCAGGTGGCTCTACATATGTTGATGACCCTGCGTGGTCACAGGGGTTGGGATTTGAACTATCACCTATAAAAACGAGAAGCACCCATCGAAAGGCAGGGGTCGATAACTACACTCCAAATTTTCCTGCTACTTCTACTGATCAAAGGGTGCTTAGATGCACGAAATCCCTGGCCAGGGATAAACCATGATCCTCCTCACCCTTAATATTAGAGGGGTAGGAGGACCCCTGAAATTGGCCTCCTTTCGTAGACTAGTGTGTAAAGCCTCTCCAAATCTCATTTTCCTTCAAGAAGCACAGGTGTCAGCGGAAAAAGTTAGGACTTTCATGAACAAGATTAAACCTCACTGGTGTGTTAGCACTATTAGTGTTGTGGGGACCTCTAGAGGTCTTCTAGTTTCTTGGGACCCAAATTTCTTTGATATGGTGCCTTATTTAAGTATTGGTGGTATTTTTTTGTCAGGGACGTCTCCATTGGATAACATGAAGTTCTCTTTCCTTAATGTTTATGGAACCTACCAGGAATGCAAAGATTTATGGGAAGCATTGGATGGTTCTGGTTTATTAATACACAAAGATTTAATTATGGCGGGTGATCTAAATTTTACTACTTCTCCCGATGAAGTTTGGGGAAAGTCATCTTTATTGGACACCTTGGCAGGTTATTTCAAATATCTTTTCCAAAGAACTTCTTAGTGGACTATGCTCTGATGGAGAAGGTGCCTACTTGGTGAAACGACAGAGAAGGTGATGCTAGCATTGCTAAAAGACTTGACTGTTTCTATATCGCTGAAGAAATCTTAACAAATACTCATAGGTTTAGAACTTGGGTTGAGTACCCCTACTTGTCGGATCATGTGCCTGCGTTGTTAGAGTTCGAGAATGGTTTCTCGACTATTGCAGTCCCTTTCAAATTAAACCCTGATTGGATGAATGAAGACTCCTTTGTGGATATTGTTAGACAGGTTTGGAATGATTCGAGACATCTACATACTGTAGGAGCTCAGAGACACCTGGTTGGGAAACTATCGCTCTTAAAAGATAGAATTAAAGTTTGGGCAAGAGAGAAATGACAAAGGGATCAGTTGGAACTGATAAAGATTGAGAAGGCTATTGAATTTGGTTACAATCAAATGAATTTGGAACTCTCTTCGATGGAGGATTGAATAAAGCTGTCAAAACTTGAATATGAGAGAAAGCGATTTTTATTGGTGGAAGAAGAGAGATGGCATCAAAAGAGCGGGGCGATTTGGATAAAGAGTGGAGATAAGAACACTAAGTTCTTCCTATTGGGTCATGTTGTCATTGATGCCAATGGTTTGATTGATTGATGTCAAGTGATTGATTGATGCCAAAGGATTGATTGATTGATTGATGATTGATGTAATG
>SNQJ01S0208089.1:0-16207 GCA_010110895.2 Picea sitchensis
AGTGGGCTTTATTTAATAATATAGTGGACCTAGTCCACCTTACATTGAATGACCTCCACTATTATCACTATGGGCCCTCTGGGCCCCCCTACTACCTCTCTAGCTACCTTACAGATCCTAATGACTCCATGCCACCTATCCTCCACTATCCCTGACTGTGGCCCACATGACCCTCTGTCGGGAAATCGCGGATCGCGATTCCAACTTACAAAAGTTCTTGCCTTCGAAAACTCTGATTCTCCGAACTCCGACTCTTTGGGATCTCTTGACACGCGTCCCACATGATCGACAGTTTTGATCCTATCGGGATATCGCGGATCATGATATCGCAACTCTCGTTACAACAACTTGGTGCTTCGACTCGCGATATGCCGATATGCTATGTCATGTGTAGATCCGACGGTCCCTCCTGTCTCGTATCGACGACCCTACTTCCTCCTGAGCTTCGAACTCTCAGACGTTCTACTATGTGCTACTGGTTGATTGCAGTATAATCATAAAGAATGTGGTGGATGATTTGAGCTATCGATGGCATGGTATTACCGGTATGCTACTAGTTGATTGCAGAGTAATCACTGGATTACTAGATGAAGGAACCAAGACATTGGTTTCACGAGGAAACCTCAATATGTCTTGGGGGACATTGGTTACATGAGGGAACCTCGATGTTTCCTAGAGATGTTTGAGGAAGGGATCAAGAGGAAGTACACCCTTCCTCACAACCCTCAATAGAATGGGGTCGCAGTGAGGAAGAACAAATCTATTGTTGAGATAGTCAAGGTGATGATTCATGATCAACATTTACCTATGTTTCTGTGGGAAGAGGCATCCATGACTGTAGTGTATGTTCAGAATAAACATCCTTTAGGAACATGAATCCCGAGGAGGCTTTCATCGGAGTGAATCCTAAGGTTGGACACTTTAGGATATTTGGGTGTTCAGTATACATTCATGCACCCAAGGATAAAAGGACCAAGCTAGACCCTTTAGGTAGAAAGGGTACATTTGTGGGGTACAATGAGTCTTTGAAGGAATACCAAATCTACATCCCTGGTCAGAGATAGATTGAGTGAGAGACAGAAAGAGATGGTACCTTCCGAGAGAGAAAGATACCTCAGAGATATTCATTCTATGGTACAATGACACAGCCGCACTCCTCGGAGCACGTCCGCTTCCTCAGGACCTTCTCTCTCCTCGGCCTGAAGAACTCCTCGATTCTTCTACTTCCCTATCGGGAAATATCTACCCACATATTCTCTTCCTGCCATCCTCCTTTCTTTAGTTATCATAGGATCGAACCTCATGGCTTCGCAAGTTCACTGTCGATCTCTAGGCTCTCGAATCCCTAAGACCCGATGCATCGAAACGTCGATGCACACATGCACGTTGGCTCCTGTCACTTCTATCGGAACTTTGGAGTTCACAGGATTGCGAATCCTAACTCCAACTTTTTGGGACTTCTCACAGCTAGATCCCGATGACTCCGTGCCACCTATCCTCTACTATCCCTGACTGTGGCCCACACGACCCTCTGTCGGGAAATCACGGATCGCGATTCCAACTTACAAAAGTTCTTTCCTTCGAAAACTCTGATTCTCCGAACCCCGACTCTTTGGGATCTCTTGACATGCATCCCACACGATCGATGGTTCTGATCTTATCAGGATATCGCGGATTGCGATATCGCAACTCTCGTTACAACAACTTGGTGCTTCGACTCGCGATATGCCAATATACGATGTCATGTGTAGATCCGACGGTCCCTCCTGTCTCAGATTGACGACCCTGCTTCCTCCTGAGCTTCGAACTCTCAGATGTTCTCGTCGTAACCTCCTTGCACCTCCGTAAGATCCGACGATCCACGGAACTTCACGAAACCTCCTCAACATATTTCGACCGTCTGTTCTTCCTTTGATGATTCTGCGAAAGGAAGAAGTGTCTCCCCACGAGACTCGTTCACTCGCTTGCTAACCTATGACGCTTCTCTCAGACTTTCCACGGCAGCTTCCCTACACTTACCCTTTAGTGAATTCAAAGGCCTATTCCCCCGAAGCTTTACACAAATTTAGTCTTCAGAAGGAAACTTTGCACACACTCCTTGCGACAAATCTTCAACAACGTCCAAGTGTTGAAGCCTTCGACCCTGCACACTCCTGCATCAGCAGTCTTCAATATCCTTGCTCAGAATCGCAACTCTGAGACTTAGCTTAGCCTGCGCACTCCTTGCATGGCTCCGGTACCCACTTTCACCCTGGGGCGAATGAGAGCAAAAATTAAACTATTTGAGCCTTCTGTCAACGCACTCCTTGCAGACAAATTCGACTACACTCCTTACAGGAATCCTTGCTCAAACAGAGAACAATTGAGACTCATTCTCACTTCCTCTCAGACTTCAATTAAGCCATGAAATCACATACACAGCATATAAAAGAAATTGTATGACAGGAAGCAACCATTCATGAGCATAACATCGATACACAGAGAAACAACACAAACCATGAATTTGAATCAAAGATTTCTTCTATTAATTCAAATATCTGTACATGGGTGTTTTTCATACAATTCCCTGCGTGCTCTTCTCTTCTAAATGCTCTCAATAATAATCCTGGATAATGTTACAATGTACAAGGAGGGTGTCTATATACCGTTTCCCTGTCGAACTCTAAAACTATCAAATCTAAATTAAATTCCTATCTACCAACATTAACTATATTAAATGCCGACTATCTACCTAAGGACGAGAGTTATCCTCTCAAGGTCCATTTTACAATATACAGGTGCGTCGCCTCTTAAATGAATCTTTTAAGATCGCGCAACAATTTCAAAGCATTTTCAAAATTTGTGTTGGCCTGTCCAGCTGTCTTTCTGCCTCCATGCTGGCTCGCTTGAAGAGTTGGCGATGCTCCTGCATCATACTCCTCGGCTTGAAAATTTTCATGGTCTCTTGTCCATGAGCTCCTGCATAGTCTGTGCATGCTTCTGTATTACTGCTTCGCTCTCCCAGTTGGCATCTTCCACTGGGCGATTCTTCCACTTGACCAGATACTCGAAGTATTCTTTTCTTCTGGTCTTTTTACCCACTCTCTTGTCCAGTATGCATTCCATCTACGGCTTCTCTGTAATCGACATATGTTTCATCCACTGGACCACTGGTTGCTCAGTTGCAGTCTCTGCTTCTCCAGCCCTATATGGGTATAAGTCTGCGACATTAAATATTGGAGATATCTTGATTCCATCTGGCAGCTCAATCTCATAAGCATTTTCAGTTAATTTTCTCAAGACCTTGCATGGTCCAATTTTCTTCATCCTGAGTTTATTGTATTTTCCCCTTGGGAACCTTTCCTTCCTCAGGTGTGCCAGAACTAGATCACCAACTTCAAACTGAATTTGTCTCCGATGTTGATCTTCTCTACGCTTATACTCCTGGTTTGATCTCAGCAACCGCTCCTTCACCTGGCTGTGAAGTTCCTTCATCGCCTCAGTGAATTATTCTGCACTAGCGTTGCTAGTCGCAGTTTGTTCTGAATCTCGCAATTCAGAAACTCCTCTCGGTTGTATCCCGTATACAACTTGAAATGGACTCTTCCCTGTGCTTTGATTCACTGAATCATTGTACACGAACTCTGCTTGTGGAAATATGTTATCCCAGCTGCTATGGTGCTCTATCACCAAGCTTCTCAGCAAGTCCCCCAGACTCTTGTTGACCACTTCCGTCTGTCCATCCGTCTGAGGATGATAAGCAGAACTAAACCCCAGATTAGTTCCTAGCTTCTTCCACAACGTCCTCCAAAAATTCCCTACGAACTTTGTGTCTCTGTCCGAAACTATGCTTTTCGGCAACCCATGGAGTCGAATGACCTCCTTGAAAAACAAATTTGCCATGTGAGTCACATCGCTGGTATTCTGGAATGGAATGAAATGTGCCATCTTAGAAAACCTATCCACTACCACAAAGATACAGTCAACACCTCTTTGCATCCTTGGCAAACCCAATATGAAATCCATGCTTATCGCCTCCCATGGTCTTTCTGGTATGGGCAATGGCTGATAAAAACCTGCATTCTGCTTTCTGCCCTTCGAATGCTAACAAATTCTGCATCTGTCAACAAATCACTTGACATCTTCTTTCATCCCCGACCAAAAATATGATTCATTTAGCTTCGTGAACATTTTGTCATGGCCAAAATGCCTTGCTAATCCACCACTGTGTTTCTCCTTCAACAGGTTCTCCCTCATGGAGCATTTCGGAATACACAGTTGACTGCCTCTGAACAACAATCCTTCCTAGATCATATAATCTATCCAAGGACTCTTATCTCTGAGAACTAGATTCTCAGTCGCTTCATACGTCTCTGCAAAATCTGCATCTCCTGCGTACATGTCCTTGAGATTATCAAAACCCAAGGTTTTGACTCGAAACTCCTGCAGTAACAAACATTTCCTGCTCAAAGCATCAACCACTTTCTTAGCAGTACCCAAAATATGCTTAATCACAAATGTGAAATTCTGCATATACTCTACCCATTTTGCATGTTTCTGATTCAACTTAACTTGTTGAGTCACAAACTATAATGCATGATTATCACTGTACAATACAAATTCTTTTGGGATCAAGTAATGCCTCCACTTTTTCAGCGGCTGTATCATAGCATAAAAATCTTTATCATATTTGGAGTATTTCAGTTTCGCTTCATCCAGTTTCTCGCTGAAATATGCAACTGGTCTGTCTTCCTCACTCGGGACCACTCCTATGGCATATCCACTTGCATCACATTTCACCTGAAATGTCTTCTGGAAATCCGGAAACATTAACACTGGTTGTTCCGTGATCTTCCGCTTCAACAGATTGAAGCTCTTCTCAGCCTCTGTTGTCCAATGAAAAGACTTATGTCGCTTCTTCACTGTGTCCATCATCGCTGCACTAATCCCACTAAAATTCCTGATGAACTTTTGATATAAACTAGTCAAACCATGGAAACTCCTCACCTCGAAAATATTTCTCGGTGATGGCCAATTCTTGATCACCTCCACTTTACCCAGATCCATCCTCAACTGATTAGCCGAAATAACAAAACCCAAGTAAATGAGCTATGTCTTCATAAATGAGGACTTCTTAATATTAATCAATAGCTTCTCCTGCTGTAGCTTCTTCATCACAATGGCCAAATGCTTCAAGTGTTCAGCCTCTGATTTACTGTAAATCAATATGTCATCCAAATATACAATGACAAATTTCTCGATGAATTCCTTCAGGACTTCATTCATCATCCTCATAGAAGTACTTGGCGCATTCGTCAAACCAAACGGAATAACTAGACATTCATACAATCCTTCGCTGGTCTTGAAGGTTGTCTTCCATTCATCGCCTTCCCTCATGCGAATCTGGTGGTATCCGCTTTTCAAATCAATATTTGAAAAATACTTTGCCCCACTCAGGTAATCCATCAGATCATTCATCCTCGACAGTGGAAACCTGTACCTGATGGTTATCTTGTTGATCGCTCTCGATTTGGTGCACATCCTCTAGCCTCCGTCTTTCTTCGGACTGAGTAATGTTGGTACAGCACATGAACTCAATCTTTCCCTGACTAATTCCTTATCCATCAGCTCCTGGACCTGCTTCTTGACCTCCTCATTTTCCTGCGGCGTCAACCTGTACGCGGCTTTATTCAGAAAACTAGCTCCCAGTATGAGGTCTATGTGATGACTCACACTTCTCATCAGTGGCAACGAATGAGGTAATTTGTCCACTATGATGTCAGCGAACTCTTCCAGCAGTTCCTGAATCTCATCTGGTAAATCGTCCACACTTGTGCTAGTCAGAACAATCCTCGGCTTTCTGACCACAAAGAATTGTGGATCCTCATTCTTCTTAACCTCCGTAAGAAGCTCCTTCCCACTCATGAGAAGTACTGTGTTTCTTACTTCCAGCTTCACCTCCTTATCCTTTATCGGAAGCAACATATGGGTTCTCCCATTCTTTTCCAGAGTATATGTGTTCATTCTCCCCTCATGAATCACATTTCTGTCATATTTGCATGGTCTACCCAGCAATAAATGACATACATCCATGGGAATAACATCACACAGAATCTTATCATTATACCCACCTATCTTGAACTCAACCAAGCATTGTTTAGTAACAGTTACCTGGTGTCCCTTTTATAGCCACAAAACTCTGTATGGACTTGGATGATCAGTCGTCTCCAGCTCTAGTTTCTCCACCATCTCAGTAGAAACGAGATTGTCCGTGCTACCACTATCTATGATGACCTTGCATACCCTATCCTTGGTCTTGCAAGCTGTTCTGAATAGTCTAGTCCTTTGGACTGAGCCTTCCACCTCCTTCTCGGGTGTCAAAAGGATTTTTTGCATTGCAAGCGATCTTCTGCCTTCTGCATCCTCAGTCTCAACATCACGCCTCTGGGCTTCTGTAATGTGAGATTCTCCAATGTCCTTCTTTTTCTCTGGACACTCGTAAGACTTGTGCCCATTCTTCCCACATGTGAAACATGTGATCACTCCACCTCTTCCTCTACCTCGACCTCTAGTACAAGGAAGAGTGTTTGCATCAGCATAATCTCCTCGTTGATCATTTTGCTGCCCTCTTTGTTCAACATATGGCTTCCTCTGTGAGGTTCCACCTCTTTCAATCTTACCCTGAGGTTTCTTCCATTCCTCCTTGGGCTTCTGAAATTTCTCCTGGGAAACTGCCTTGCCTCTTGGATGACTTATGCCTCGCCCTCGCTGACCTTGTTTTTGGCTCAGCTTTTTCTCAGCTTTCAGAGCCATCTGATAAGCATCATCCACCGTCCTGATGGTAACCATGCTTAATTCGACCTGAATGTTGTATCTTAGACCATTTAGATATCTAGCAAACTTCTCATCATTGCTCTCTCGATGACCTACTCTGATATTCAGTCGATAGAATTCTTCAGTGTATTCTTTCACTGTCATCAGTTTCTGTCTCAGGTTCTGCATCCTCCTGAACAGAGTAATTTGGTAGTCTCTTGGGATGAACTTTGCTTTCATCTTCGCAATCATTCGATCCCAACTTCTGATCTTTTGCTTGCCCCTGCAGCATCTGTCAGCTTGTAGCTCGTCCCACCATAATGTTGCATGTCCTTTCAAGCACGTAACAACATGCTTAACTTTCTTGTCCTCTTCGATATCCTCATAATCGAAGTAGGTATCAAGAGCTATAATCCAATCTAGTAGCTCTTCTGCATCCAGATTCCCTTCATAGACTGGAATGTCCATCTTCACCTTCACACCCATTCTGGAAATGGCTTTAATCAACTGCTCGGTTGATGCATCTTCTGCTATGACCTCTTCTTCATGTCCAACTTCCATCTTGTCTTTGAAATCACTAAGATCCCCTGCACCAACTGTGCGTCTCTAAGTTGTCTCCATCTCCTCAAGTCTTGCTCGGAGATCTCTCATATGTCTCTCCATTTCTAGATTTCGTGTCGGCCTACCTCTTCTCGGCACCTCCCTATCTTCTGGGTTAGGTGACTGGCTTTCTCTTCTTGACGATATGGTGACTTATGCTTCTCTGCTACAGAAAGCAAAGATATTCCCACTTTGATACCACTCTAACGCAGCCGCACTCCTTGGAGCACATCCGCTTCCTCAGGACCTTCTCTCTCCTCGGCCCGAAGAACTCCTCGGTTCTCTACTTCCCTATCAGGAAATATCTACCCACAGATTCTCTTCCTGCGATCCTCCTTTCTTTAGTTATCAGAGGATCAAAAATCGCGACTTCGCAAGTTCACTGTCGATCTCTAGGCTCTCGAATCCCCGAGACCCGATGCGCCGAAACGCCGATGCACACGTGTGCGTTGGCTCCTGTCACTTCTATCGGAACTTTGGAGTTTGCGGGATTGTGAATCCTAACTCCAACTTTTTGGGACTTCTCGCAGCAAGATCCTAATGACTCCATGCCACCTTTCCTCCACTATCACTGACTGTGGCCCACACGACCCTCTGTCAGGAAATCGCGGATCACGATTCCAACTTACAAAAGTTCTTGCCTTCAAAAACTCTGATTCTCTGAACCCTGAATCTTTGGGATCTCTTGACACGTGCCCCACATGATCGATGGTTCTGATCCTATCGGGATATCATGGATCGCGATATCGCAACTCCCATTACAACAACTTGGTGCTTCGACTCGCGATATGTCGATATGCGATGTCACGTGTAGATCCGATGGTCCCTCCTGTCTCGGATCGACGAACCTGCTTCCTCCTGAGCTTCAAACTCTTGGACGTTCTCGTCGTGACCTCCTTGCGCTTCCGTGAGATCCGATGGTCCACGAAACATCGCGAAACCTCCTCAACGGATTTCGACCGTCTGTTCTTCATTTGATGATTCTACGAAAGGAAGAAGTGTCTCCCCATGAGACTCATTCACTCGCTCGCTAACCTACGACGCTTCTCTCAGACTTTCCACGGCAGCTTCCCTGCACTTACCCTTTAGTGAATTCAAAGGCCTATTCCCCCTAAGATTTACATGAATTCAGTCTTCAGAAGGAAACTTTGCACGCACTCCTTGTGGCAAATCTTCAACAATATCCTTCAATATCCTTGCTCAGAATTGCAACTCTGAGACTTAGCTTAGCCTGCACACTCCTTTCATGGCTCTGGTACCCACTTTCACCCTGGGGCGAATGAGAACAAAAGTTAAACTATTTGAGCCTTCTGTCAATGCAGTCCTTGTGGACAAATTCGACTGCACTCCTTGCAGGAATCCTTGCTCAAACAGAGAAACAATTGAGACTCATTCTCACTTCCTCTAAGACTTCAATTCAACCATGAAATCACATACACAGCATATAAAAGCAATTGTATGACAGGAAGCAACCATTCATGAGCATAACATCGATACACATAGAAACAACACAAACCATGAATTTGAATCAAATCTTTCTTCTATTAATTCAAATATCTGTACATGGGTGTTTTTCATACAATTCCCTGCGTGCTCTTCTCTTCTGAATGCTCTCAATAATAATCCTGGATAATGTTACAATGTACAAGGAGGGTGTCTGTATCCCGTTTCCCTCTCGAACCCTAAAACTATCAAATCTAAATTAGATTCCTATCTACCAACATTAACTATATTAAATGTCGACTATCTACCTAAGGACGAGAGCTATCCGCTCAAGGTCCATTTTACAATATACAAGTGCATCGTCTCTTAAATGAATCATTTAAGATCGTGCAACAATTTCAAAGCATTTTCAAAATTTGTGTTGGCTTGTCCAGTTGTCTTTCTGCCTCCGCGCTGGCTCGCTTGAAGAGTTGCGATGCTCCTGCATCATACAACTATGATCCACATCATTGATTCTAAGCCTTCATGTTATGAGGAGGCAACTAGTCATCCAGTATGAAGAGATGCCATGATGGAGGAGTGTCAGTCCATCATGAAGAATGATGTGTGGGATATTGTTCTAAGACCTGAGGGGAAGTTTGTAGTGACTTCCAAATGGATCTACAAGATCAAACACATAGGTGACGTGAGCATCGAGAGGCACAAAATGAGATTTGTTGCTAAAGTATTCTCTCAGGTGGAGGGAAAATATTATGAGGATATATTTTCTCCTTTTGCTCGATACAGTTCTATCGATGATGATTATTTCCCATGCAACATCCATGGGTTGGAGAGTACATCAGATGGATGTAAAGACAACCTTTCTCAATGGATAGATTAAGTAAAAAGTATACATCAAGCAGCCATATGGTTTTGTGATACATGAGAAGGAGTCTCATGTGTGCAGGTTGAAGAAGGCCTTGTATAGACTCAAGAAACCACCTTGATCTTGGTATGCAAGGATTGATGACACCTATTGATTTTTGGGCTTCAACAAAAGTATTGTCGATCCCAACCTGTACTACAATACTTTTAATGGTGATTCTTTGATTTTGGTCCTCTACGTTGATGATTTATTCCTCACCGATACAGAGAGCCTTATTGTTGAATGCAAGTATGTGTTGGACTCTAAGTTTGAGATGAAGGACGTTGGTATGATGCACTACTTCTTGGGACTAGAGGTGTGGCAGAGAGCTGATGAGATATTCCTGAGTCGGGGGAAGTACACAGTTGCGATATTAAAGAAGTTTGTGATGTTTAACTTGAAGCCCATGGCTACACCAATGGTGACAAATCGGAAGAAACTAAGTGTGTCTTCTTCCGATTCAGACAAAATTGATCTTCCTCTATACAGACAACTAATTAGATAATTGATGTATATGGATAACACTAGACCAAATATTTTCTATGTAGTGAGTGCACTTAGCCAGTTTAGGACTCAATTGAGATAGACACAATGGATTGTTGTTAAGCATCTGTTGAGATACCTGTGAGGTACAGTTGGACATGGTATGAGATATACTTCCAGTATTGATATGCTATGGCAGGAATATATTGACTCTTATTGGGCAGGGAGTGCAGTGGACAGAAAGAGCACCTTCGGGTGTTGCTTCACTTTGGGATCTTGTAATATCCCCCAAAATAATTAATTTTTAAAGTCTATGTGTACTTAAGAATAAATTTCCGTTTTTGGCAAATTCATGTTTGGAATTTTTTTTCCATTTATGGAAAATTCAAATTTGGAATTTGATTATTGTAATTAATTATTTATGACTGTTGGGAAAATATTTGATTTTCCCAACTAACTCTTTGATTGTGACACATGTAAAAGACAAATCCTTTTATATATTAATTGTTGGAGGACAAATGGAACAACCAGGTTGAAAATAATTGTTCACGACTCCATGAGTGAGGAACAAACTTGAGTTACCTCAGGAATGATTTTTGCAAGTGGAAAATGAGGAATTTGACCACTAGTAGCCCCTAAAAATCAGGGATTTGTAAAGTTGCGAAAATTCCGAAGGAGGAAAAAAGACCTAGGCACAAGATGCTCATGATATACAACATATGAAGGATGCAGGACATTGCTTAGTATGTTGGAGAAAGGATATTACTTGATGTTATGAACATTGTTAGTGTGAGGCAAGGGAATTTTCTGATCTGAAAGGAGGACTGTAGCAAAAGAGGATCATTTCAAATCGCCCTTATGGACTCATGGTCAGGCTAGGGGGTGAACGAAGCAAGTAATTTGGTTGTTCTGTTCTACAGTTGGGTGGAACTTGGTTGTTCCATTTGTGTCCCAACATCATTTTCATACATGTATCTCTACTTGTCCTCTTGTTAAATATTTTGTTGATTATTAGTTGACATGAATGAGATGGTTATGTGATAATTATTTATTCATGTCGAACATGCTCATGGAGAAAAGATAGTAAAGCTAATGTAAGTTCTAATTGCTAATGAAATCAGGATTATACATGTATAGATAATGATGCATGTAAATTTTAATCAGTCATAAGGAATGTTAGAACTATTGTAGGTTTTTTGGTAACTTTTAAAAGAGGACATGCTTCTACAGAAGATAACTATGTATATTTACATGTATCTATATTGATACATATATATACTCAAGCCTAAAATAAAATAGGATTGTTGCGATGTCAATCATAACCATTAAGATGTATATAGATGTATATATATGTAGAGTACCATTTCATATTTTGTATAGGTACCATAAAAGTGGATAAACAAATAACAATATTTTTCTATAAAAATATATATGTTCATGATGTATATGTTCCTGATGTATACAACTGCAATAATGCATGAATACAAGGATTGTAAGGAATATTTCTTTAAACGGAAAATCACTCAAACTTAGTGATGAAGCCCCATAATGGGTAAGTAAGTTTTCTACATTACCAGAGTGTTAAAAATTCACACAGCAAAGTCGCATGTTCCACAGAGGCACATCCTTTCCCAATTCAGGAGTACAAATAGAGTTTGCGGAACATTCTTTCTTAAATAATAATTCTTACGAATTTCTATCTAAAACTCAGACAAAAACATAAGTATAAACATAACTTTAAAATACTCATTATGGTCTTATTAAAATCACATTCTTGCTCTAGAAGACAATCCTACCAATAGAAAGGATTTGTATAGGGCATGAAAGATAATTCACCATACTATTTTCTTTTACGTGGAAGAAATATAGATTTTTTATTTTAAAACACAGATTCAAGAACAAAGGATTTAGGGTTGAATATTATATAAGAATATATGTTGTATAAATTCTAGTGGAATTTATACACAGGGGGAAGATTTACAACTGTCACAATTACTGCATAAGTATGTGAAACATGAAGGAATTAAGAGGAAGGTCTTACAAGCCCAGTTACGAATTTCACACATAGGTAAGAAACCCTACTTCATACACATGGAATAATATTATGAGTATGCACAGTGTAAATCAAGGCAAATTAAATTACAGTAATTTTTTAGGATGCGAACTCTCAAATAGAGGGTCGATAGTTTTAGTTTCATACCCTTATATGCCTTTTAAGAATCCAAGAGATATATCGTATGGCAAACAGAGAAATATTTAACCACGCATGCTCAGACAATATTTATGTTGTGAATGACTTAAGAAAATTACAAGCATAATCAATAAAACAAAAGGACGAGGTCACGACCTAAGGAGATGCCTGTGGACCTTTACTTAAATATTGCGGATAATAAATCTTGAATCAGGAGATTAAATTGGCTCGCATAAGCTTCAGATAGATCCCGAATGAAAAACTATGAATATAGGGTGTTTACACTCACTGGAAATGCTAATCCTACCATATTGTAACTCACCACGATTTACCCATTGGGGATATAGAAACATAGAGTGCGGATGTAGGCGATTTTTAGAGTCTAAGCGAAGTTAAAGGGAAAGAAATTCCAATTCGAGAGCCTGAAAGGGAAAAGTTACATAGGTGATTACGAACATGACTACCAATACAGACTATCCACTTCTTATTACAGAATAACACAAGCAACATATTTTTCTAGGTTACCTGGTACAGAAAGAAGACCAGATGGTTGTGCTCCTCCTTTTTTCTTTACACAGAGCAAGTCTGCTCCAAGTCGTCAGTCCTACATCCAAAGAAACATTACAGGGTTAACGCTGGGGCATTTTTTTGCAAAATGCACAGAGCTAAAGGGGAAACGATACAATAGCCACCTAGAAACCTTCGTAGTGCATAGTAATAGTGATAGTATTTTCGTAGTACCCTGGCCATGTGATTAAATGGACATGGCATGCTCGCATTGTGCATGATCACCTAACTACCTAGTATATTACAGGACCACTCTTAATTGTTTGACCAGATGGTTAATGTGATTACGGACATAATTGACGTCACCATTAACATAGCTCACCAAAACGCATTCAATGTTGAGCCATGTCACGAGGTCAAATGGGTGTTCACGTTGTTTAGTTAGGGTTTAAGGGTGGGAAAAGTGATCTACCAGGATTTAGGGTTACGACCTGTCACACCTAGCTGGAAGTGATCCTTTTAAACGTCAAACACTTGTGCATCGAGCAACCTTTGCAATACAACTAGTGTGTACTATTTTGGTAGTTACCTTGTTAAGTTTTAAAAAGAAAAACTGTTCATATGTGACCATTGTGTATAATGGTTATACTATGTATATAATAGGGGCAAGGACTGTATTATATGGACACGCTTTTGTATGTTAGTAACAATTAAGTAATTTTCGTGTAATGAAGGTAATACCTTAACCATACGATTTTAAAAGANATGATAAATCCAATAATATTTATACATGTTATATAAGGGTATAAATAAGGACACCTTATATGGGTTTATATTTGGGTAATCTTTAAGTAATCATGTATTGGAGAAAAAGTAGAAAGTGATGAGTTTTTTTATTAAAGATAGATCCTTTGGTAATAACTCATATAAACGTACAATGATAAGAATTGTATCATTGATGGTATATGTAGGCTATAGCCCCAAAGAGACAGAGTAAGCAAAAGCTTATATTATATTGTTAGTGTAACGATAATAAAGTTATGTGGAACAGATAGGGAAGAGTCAAGATGTGTTAATGCACCTAATAAAAAAAAAATATTTTGGTAATTTTGAGGTACATTACATATGGCATCAAAGTTGAAGGTTACAACACTTGGACCTCAGGGATAATGGTTACAGTTACAAACAATAACTTTTTGTTCTATTGTGATAATGGAAGCACAGAATGAAGAGGAGATCAAACTTGAAGAGAATCCCGATCAAGGACCTCCTAAAGAACCTGGACAGAACAATGAAGGAAGTTTAGCCACCCAGGTTCTAGAAACAATGAGCAGCCTTATCGTGGAGATGCAAGCATTCAAGGAAGATAATGAGAAACTGAAAAAGGCACACGAAGACCAACAAGAGATAAATGAAGTGTTTTTGCGCAACATCGTAACAAAGAAGAGACCAAAATACAACAACAAGGAAGAAGAAGTCAACAAAAGAGCCTCTAAAAATTCTGGTCCTGAAGAAGAAAATGAGAACAACTCTTTCGAAGGTACACTAGAAGCAGAAAATAGAAGAGCCACAGGAAGGAAAATAAAATGAGTGGATCATGTGGAAGGTGAATTCAAGAAGATCAAACCATCCACCTTTGACGGAGAGTCCAGGATAGGTGAGGAGGCTGAAGCATGATTACTGGATATAAATAAGTATTTCCAAATTTATAATTATTCTAGTAACATGAAAGTCAGAATGGCCATTTATAACCTGAAAGGAAAAGTGAGTATCTGGTGGTAGGACCTGAAATTGGCCAAGGATTTAAAAGAGAAACAGATGGAATGGTCAGATTTCAAGAAATACTTCAAGAAACAATATTTATCAGAAATTTATTATGAAAGAAAGACTAAAGAATTTTATGAGCTAAGACTCAGACAAATGACCATGGACGACCTGATAAATAAATTCCTTGAATTATCAAGATTTGTGCCATACATCAAGGAAGACAAAGTAAGAATACATCGATTCCTAAGCTGCCTACCGTAGTCCTATAAGGATGGAATTGAATTCGACAATCCCTAAACCTTAAGCAATTTTTTTAGAAAGGCTCAAATGTGCTATGATTAGTACAAACAAAGGTCTAAAATTACCAAAGCATGGAAGGATAAGAAATAGGACATAATGAATCAACGGAAGAAGGTCTTCCAACCAACCCCTTTCCAGAATATCAAAAATAACTTCCAAAGGAAAGATTCTCATTCTAACAACCAGAATACCCAAGGGGGAGGTAGACCAGTTAATCTAGGAACCGAGAAAATTGGGGATAGCCCCAGGGAAACATTAAAGTGTGGAGAACCTCATTTAAGGATGAACTACCCACGTTTAACCTTCGCAGCAAGGACCACAGTCCATAACCTGCAAGAAGCCTCTACAATAGGTGATGTGTATAGAAGCATGCACAAAATTAATGCACTTGTAGATGGCCAACAAGTTGATCATCAATCCGCTATAGTGGAGGTTGAAGGTAAAGTTAATAATAATCATATTTCTATTCTAATTAACCTAGGAGCTACTCCGAGTTATGTTACTCCTGGTTTAGTTGATTCAAACAAGCTTAAGAAAGTAAAGCATGCTAAATCCTGGTTAGTGCAGCGAGCAACAGGGACTAAGAGAAAAGTAACAGATTTCATTTCTGCCTGTGAACTCATCTTAGATGGCCAAAATACAAAGTTAAATATGAATATTTTACCTTTGGGATCTTACGCTATAATCATTGGGATGGACTAGTTAGAGAAACATAAAGTAATTTTGAACTGTTATAAAAGGTCACTTACTTACAGAGACAAAAACAACACAGTTAGAACAATACAAGGTATCAGAAAATCAGTTTCAGTTAGGCAGATTTTAGCCATGCACTTTAAGAAATGCATGAACAAAGGTTGCCAAATTTATGCTATCCAAATCACTAATCTGTTAGAAAAAGAGAATAAACCCATTCTAGAAGACAAACCCTTAGTGAACCTTACTTGAGCGATCTGAGAAAGAAACACCGTATAAATAAAATCTCATTCATCTCAATCGTAGAATTTCCCATCCACCCACCCTCCACCTCCCCTTCGCCCGGTGCATAAATTTACTACTTTTTTGGAGGGGGAGGGGGATATTCCGAGAATTGCCCTCTCTCCCCATGTTCCACCTCTTCTCTTCCCAACGCACAAATTTTCCACTCCTTTTTTAGATCTGGATTTAATCCAAATCCAAAGTAAATGAGGGGATCACCCCTCCTTGCCCACACTTAATTTTAT